>OY101119.1:0-258820 GCA_956465555.1 Nitzschia sp. pyKryTriq1
ACCCCAACCCCAACCCCAACCCCAACCCCAACCCCAACCCCAACCCCAACCCCAACCCCAACCCCAACCCCAACCCCAACCCCAACCCCAACCCCAACCCCAACCCCAACCCCAACCCCAACCCCAACCCCAACCCCAACCCCAACCCCAACCCCAACCCCAACCCCAACCCCAACCCCAACCCCAACCCCAACCCCAACCCCAACCCCAACCCCAACCCCAACCCCAACCCCAACCCCAACCCCAACCCCAACCCCAACCCCAACCCCAACCCCAACCCCAACCCCAACCCCAACCCCAACCCCAACCCCAACCCCAACCCCAACCCCAACCCCAACCCCAACCCCAACCCCAACCCCAACCCCAACCCCAACCCCAACCCCAACCCCAACCCCAACCCCAACCCCAACCCCAACCCCAACCCCAACCCCAACCCCAACCCCAACCCCAACCCCAACCCCAACCCCAACCCCAACCCCAACCCCAACCCCAACCCCAACCCCAACCCCAACCCCAACCCCAACCCCAACCCCAACCCCAACCCCAACCCCAACCCCAACCCCAACCCCAACCCCAACCCCAACCCCAACCCCAACCCCAACCCCAACCCCAACCCCAACCCCAACCTCACTCTTCGACCACTAACCATACCCCAACCCCAACCCCAACCCCAACCCCAACCCCAACCCCAACCCCAACCCCAACCCCAACCCCAACTTAACCCTAACCCAACTTAACCCTAACCCAACTTAACTTAACCCCACTTAACTTAACCCCAACGTAAGTTAACTTACCTAAGTACTTAGTTAACCTATTAAGTACTATTAACTATTAGTATTATTAATATTAGTATTAGTATTAACATAAGTTAACTTACCTGAATTTCCTTCATTCGTGATACTCAGTGAGAGGTATCTCAATGGAACTGTAGTTTGCCGAAACGTGAATAATGGATGGCTGCTCATCCTTTTTACGTCGGATGAATCCAATGCATGTCAGGTAAGAAGAACCCAGTATTTTCGGTTGTCGCAAACAGTGCACACTATGAGACTTCAAGTAGACTCTAAGTATTTTCTGGTGTCGCACACAGTGAACACTACTACTCCTCTGCTATAGTATTACTTCCGGTATCCATCTGAGACACACTACTACTCCTCTGCTACTACTACTATACCTTGTTGCTAACTCACTAATCCTACTTACCCTTGTTCCTAATCCCACTTGCCCTTGTTCCTAATTCCACTTGCCCATGTTCCTATTCCCATTTTTCCATGTTTCCTTTTTCCAATTTCCGACTTCCGACTTCCAATTACCCAACCCCATGTAACCCTAACTCTAACCCTACACAAACTCGGCATATTCGGAGGAGTTGGGAGTTATTGTGGGAAGAATGTCGGAAGAACAATTCCGAATATTCCGAACATTGACTTTTCAGCTGAACATATATATATATACATGTATGTATATATTTACTACTCCCAAACGGATTTTCCGCGTCGTATCATTAGGAATGTGTTCTTTGCGAATGATGTGATAGATGATTATGTCATTCCACAGTGAAGTCAAATAGCACGCATGCAAAAGCACGCAACAAAGGCAGCATCGAACATCATATCGCATATCTTGTTCTTCTTCTTGTCGATGCTCGCTGTGCTTATTAAAATCCTTTCGAGAATTCCAAATAAGAAACAAAAGTACGATAGACAATGGAAAACCAACGAAGACGTATGGCTCCAACAGCTTTATTGTTTCTCGCATTGGCGTTGCCGTCCCAGCATTCGACGTTGGCGTTTTCGGTCGAACGGCTGAGCATGAGAACAGCGGCGAGACGAAGTCGTCTTCGTCTCAGCCGTGATGAATATCTCCAGCCGCATTCCGAGACTTCTTCAATAACGACAGAGAGGAACTACGATTTCGACTTTGAACGGATCGTTGAATGCGCCCAAGTTGGCGAATGCCCAGTCGACGAAATGACGCAGATGCTAGAAGGTACGGTCGATGGTGTTGTTTATTATAAAATTCAATTTTAAGAGTCACCAAAGCCTCAAATTCGATCTACTTTCTTTTGAAGAACTGACGCTACTCGATGAAAAAGAGGGAGTACCCAGTGGAATTTATTTGGAAGCAGAAAGCGAGGAGGCACGAAACGCTGTGTTGCACGCGCTCAATTCGCAGGTGGAGCTAGCTAAAGCCAGATCCGGACTCAAGGAGGCTGGACTTGAACGCATGACCAAAAGCCTCATATTCAGTCGACTAGTCGAATGCGCCCAGGTTGACGAGTGCCCAGTCGAAGAAATGACGCAGATGCTGGAAGGTACGTACTGGTGATGGATAGAAAAGAAATTATTCGATATGCCAAAGCCTCATATTCCCCCGACTGTTCTTTCAACAAGACTTGAAGCATTTTGATGAGACAGAGAGAGCATCCGATGGAATTGCTTTGGAAGCGGAAAGCGAGGATGTACGAAACGCTGTGTTCCATGCGCTCATTTCGAGGGTGGAGCTAGCTAGAGCAAGATCCGAACTCAGTGAGGCTGGTCTTGCACGCCAAAAGCATTCTGAATTACAACCTCCGCCTCCGTCGGAACGTGATATTCAGGACTTGACGAGGCAAAGGAGAGACATTGCAGATCACGAGGAGGTCTAGTAGTAGAATAGAGCAACAATGTGCAGTCGATACGAAAGACGAAGAAATGAAAAGTTGCCTCAACTGGCTATCGAGAGAGGAACTATCGCTACACCAAAACCACTTGCGAGCTTGTTCAGATGGCGCTACTCTAGCGAGATTACATGTTGAAGTTGCACTTTGGGTTGACATTCGATCCGGCTGGTACTATCGGATCCCTGTAGAAGCGACTAAATCGTGAGAAGAAGTCGCGTATCGGCACTATTCATCTCTACAATATCGTTCACCAGCTATGGTAGAGACGACAATGTTGGAATAGCCTCTTGGCCTCTACCAAGAGGAGACAGCGACTCCTTCGAGCGAGTAAATGAGATCTGCCGGAGCTCGGAAGTCGGAATCTCCGTTTCATACTGTAGAATAGAAGTGTGTTCAACTAGTACTGCTACTAGTGGTAGTGCTACAAATTACTACTACTAGTAGAGTAGTACAATGAATCACTGTATGTACAAAGCGATATTTAAATGCAGTAGTAGCTAATCTACTAGTACTTCGTAGTAACATGGTCGTAATAGTGAATTTGCATTTGTGTATTTCCATTTTAATACCTTCGAAGACCACACGCCCGGTCTGTCGACTTCTTTTTCTTGCCTCGTCGCTCTCTTCCTTTGGCGGAGTTTGGATTGCGTCGACCGAAACCAACTTGAATATCATTCGGCGTCGAAGTGGTTTGACATCCGACGTTGCTTGCAATATCCTTGCCAAAAATGGATTCCGTGTGAGCTCGCGACTGCCCACCACTGTTCTTCTTGACTTTTTGGTTCCAAGCACCCATGAGTAGCTGGTCCTCACGTAGCAGCAAGTCTCCCTGGAAACGATTACCGGAGCCAGCCTTGGGGAGACTAAACTTGGTTCCACGAGCACTTGTGTGCTTGTTTTGCTTCTTCTTGGAAAAGTGCAGCTTGAGACGGCCATTCTTGGCATCCACGGACGCAGAGACTCGTTGCATCATGTCACTCCCACAATGAGAGCAGAACATACGACGAAGACCCGTTTTGGGATCGACGGGATCCGTGTGAATCTTGAAGCAAGCCCCGCATCGCAATACCCAGCTCTTGAGTCGTCGGATCTGCATTCCATCAACGCTCAGCAGAATCAATCCCATTTGAAGTATAACATTCTGCATGGCAAAGTCAGTCGTTGTACAAGCAGTGCGTTGGGAGTTGGGTGGGCCAACGGGACCTGCTGCCTTTGCGGAAGATCCGTCTTCTCCAAGGATGGCACTTCCTTTGATGGGATCCAAGGGGCCTCCGCCAGTATGATTCTTCAAGATACGAATGTCTCTGGGAGAAGTGATCCATCCCTCGCCGTCGTCATCTTCCGCTTTCATATCGTCCGACGTGTTCAGCATAGCCGATCCACCGGCTCCTAGAATACGCGACTGGCCTTGTTGAATGAGAGCAGCTGCGTCGGAAATATCATCCTTGACTGGCGCGGGTGCTACTGCGGCAGGATTCGAAGTCGACTTCTTTGGAACTAGCTTTGGAGGCGCGGGCTTCATGAGCTTGCCGTATTTCCGGAACGAATTGTAAAGCTTGCCTGACTTGGAGATTGGTTTGAGGGCCTCTTGCTTTCGCCTTTCTCGTTCCTCTTCTTCTTCGCGTCGTTCTTGTTCGAGGCGCTGCTTTACGGCTGTATCGTCTTCGAATACTACCACTCGCTTGAACGTCTTATTCGTGGCAGCGGCTTGATCTTCGTGGTCAGGGTTATGTTCTTCTTCGTCGTCTTCGCCCTCGTAGGGTACTGTTGCTGCGGCTGACAAGCTCGGAAACTCGGATTCGAGCTCGGTTGTCACTACTTGATCACTGTCGTTTGGATTTTCGTCGTCGTCGTCGTCATCATCTTCTGGGGCATCATCCCACTGTCCACCCAAGTCCTTTTCATCATCATCATGGGGCGTGACGGTCATGGAGGCAACTGCATTCGAAAGGTCTCCCACCGTTGTTACGTGAACCACTGCCGATCCCTTCTTTGGGTGGACCAGCTTGGCCCACGAAGAAGCCACCGCTGGAGTAAAGGCTTGTTTATTGTTTGTCATTTCATTTCCATTTGTACTTGCTACCTCGTTCGACAGCGCTTCCTCATCATCGTCGCCTTCACTATCGTCATCGTCATCGTCATCGCTACTATCCTCAACAATATCGTACTCTTCAGTTGTAACATTCTCGTCACTTCCTTCGTTGGCCACTTCAGAGGAGGATTCTTTTGTCGTCATCTTATTCGTCGTCATCGTATTGGAACTCAAAGAAGTGATTGGACCTAGTCCGATAGTGCGCTTGGGCGTGGTACGCAAGTGCTCGATAGACAGACATCCTTCTCGCTCCAAATCCAAGACCAGTGCCAGTACCTGCAAATCCACAGCGGACAAGGATGGATAGTCGCCCGTTAGTTTGGAGAATTCCACAATTCGCTGCATACTGTCCGCCGAGGGCTCCTTGACTTGCAAGCCCAACAACGGAATCCATTGCTGCTGTAGCTGATTACGAGCCTTGGCGTCACGAATTTCTTGAATCACCGCAGGTACTGTGTAAAAGAAGTCTGCCCGTCCCATCCACTGCGGCACATTCGTTTCTTTAATGATCGGACCAGAATCGACCACCATGGCTCGATATTGACATTGGGTTGTTCTCGCTCTGTTCGAATTAACTTGAATAGCAGCAGCAGCAGCAGCAGTAGAAGGGCTTCCAGCGCTGGCGTCCGCGCCTCTGCTACTGCTGGATGGGCCTGCCCAAGAATTCATTGCGGATGCGCTGCTGGAGGTTATAACAGCACAAAGGGTTGTACGTGTAGTTATCGGAAATGACACAACTCGAAAGAACAACAACAAGCATGGCTTCGTCTTGTCTTGTCGTGGCGGCAACAATTATTTTCGATCTTATTCGCGATCGACGCTTTCTCTCTATCTTGCTTATGGTTGGCGGTGGAGTGTCGGCCTGGCCGTCGTCTATCTCCCAAAAAGAGGGGGCGGGCGCGGCGAGAGCAACCAGCGCAGTCCCCCAATTTTCAGTTGCCGCAGCCGCACGGACTATCCCTTTTTACGGAGGAATTCTTATTGTAGGTTGAATATATGCCTTGTGGGCTTATGTATGTACTTGCTTGTACCTGAACGAAGCTTTTCTACAAGTGCTTCCTATAACGCACGATACAATTACCTGTACATAAACACGAGCACTGCATGTACTTGAATTACTGTAGGAACTCTACCAGTACTCAGCACTCAGTACTGCATTTTACAGTTATGGTGGTACCGGCGGCCGGTAAATACGTAGCTGTTGTTGTTGGGGCGGGATGGAGAAAATGGGAGTCGAGCGAATTAGTCTGTATCAATTACTCCGAGAAGATCGTGCGAGCAAAAAGTATCGCCGAAATACACTGTCGGTCGAATTGGGGGCATATAGTGATATAAATCTCATAGCGGAGCGAAAGGGATAAAATATTCCGGAATTCGCAAGAAACGTCAGCGATACATAGAACTTCTTGCACATCGATCGTGTCGAGTGCAACCCACCTCATAATCTCTCTCTCTTCTTGTGTCGTTTGCCATCGTTTCGTTTGTTGACCTTCCTGGAAACCCTTCCCACTTCCATTCCGACACAATATTGGGAACGACACCACCACTTGCAAAGTAAACCCTTGCAACAACAGCAGCAGCAGCAACCACCACCACCAATAATATGGACAACGCCATGCTTCAGAATCTGCTGTTTATGAACCGAGCCTTTGGGAACAACAATAGCAGCCAGCAGCAAGGCGGTATCGACGATAGGAGTAGCGTTAACAATGACTTCATGATGATGTCGAATATGAACTCTATCGGCAGCAGCATGATGAACATGAATAACAACATGAACATCATGTGCGGAAACAGCAACAACATGCAGTTTTCCCAGCAGCCCGACCAAGCGGATCTATTGTCCTCGAGTCACATGCTACTCCCCCCCGTCGACGCATCGTTGTCGAACAACAATACTACGAACAACTGGAACAACAACGACAACAACAATAACAATAACAACCACAACAGCAACGCCGACCTCTTGGCCCAGCTCCTCCAACTGCAGCGCCGACAGCAGCTTCAAAATCAGCTCAACAATAGCAACAGTGACAATATGAGTCGCAACATCGTCAACCAACGCAGGAACAGTTTTTCAATGCTCAACAGCTTTGGAAGTCTCGGAAACCTCATGAATCAACCGGACGTTGCTTCGAGTACTAATACCATGATGATGAATCAAGGATGGAACCACACCGCCAACAACAACAACAACAACAACAGCAACAGCAACAACTACATGGGTGGCGGAACTAGCAGCAGCCTCAACAACAACAACAACAACAACAACAACAACAACAACAACAACAGTGCTTCCTTTGGCGACCTGGCTCAGATTCTCACTCCCAACCCAATTCGAAACCTTCTCAACCCCAACGCGATCAATTTCTCTTCCAATCCTAATATTATATCAGCTTCCAGTATGGCTTCCATCAATGCTCCTGGACCGCTGGGCAAGAGTACTACTAGAGAGAGCAATTCGCCCTCTCCGAATGAACACTGGACCGGAAACCAAACTAACAACAACGGCAACACATCCAACCCAGTGGAAGACGATCCATACGCTCAAAATGGAGTCGTTGGTCCATGGAGCGCCTTTTCGGCTAGTCTTTTGGGAGACATGGCCTTGACGAGCGAGAACCAAAACAAAAAGAAGAAAAAGGAGACCGGTCGAGATAAGCCAAAGCGACCACTCAGTGCTTACAATATCTTTTTCAAGGAAGAACGTAACCGAATCATCGACTCGATTCCCGACTCGGAAGCCAAGGCGCCGTCCAAGTCTACCCGGAAGCGAAAAAAGCGACCCCATGGAAAGATTGGCTTTGAAAGTTTGGCCAAGGCCATTGGGAGGCGCTGGCAGTCTCTCGATGAACAAGAACTTGCGATTTACAAAGGAAAGGCAAAAGAAGATATGGCACGATACAAGGCTGAAATGGAAGCGTACGTTTCGAATGAGGCCTCGAAAGGTCGTGCATCATCATCATCGTCCGCAGCAGTCTCCACGTCTTGTGTGTCCAGCAATGATCTGCTTATCGGCGGTGGCGCAGATTCTAGTGCTACTTCTTTTGTGGACATTATGGATCCCAACATGTTTCGGCTGTAGAACATTAGAAAGTCCGGTAGTAGCAAATAGTCAACAACTCTGGGGGATAAATACTAGGAGTACTAAAGAGGACTATCAATCAAGAAGTTGTCTCCACTGCTACTACTACTAGCGTGAACTTTGTCTACCGTGATAGTGGAGCCAGTATAACGAATCTCGCAGCTCTCTACTACCGGTACACTCTACTACTACTCTAGAGTGGAGTAGAGGACGGTAGGAATGCAAACAATAACACGATCATTGATGATTTATCCCAGAGATTCATCCCAGTGGCGCGCTTGGACTTCCATCCGCGCGTCGAATGGATTCATCCACCACGTCATTATGGTCTTGGTTCCTCCCGAGGATGCAGTAGCCAAAACACTCATGAATGGTCCGAGTATTGGCAAATAGACCAGCTCGTCGACTGCCGGTGGAGGTGGTAACAAAAACACTAATAATGCTGGAGCTGGTGCCGGAGCTGGTGCCGGAGCTGGTGCCGGAGCTGGTGCCGGAGCTGGTGCTGGTGCCGGTGGTCCAAAGCCAGGAGACGACAAGAAGAAGGGTGGCCCATAGAGGATCAAACACAATGCTCTAAGAATTGGATGCCCTTTATGTTCTAAATGTAAAGTACTATTAAAATATATACTCTACGACTATACATACTCTCTACTCTAGGTAAGAGTCGGCATGGGAGGCAAGAGAGATGAGAGGCTCCTCTGTTGTCCACTGCTGCCGCCCATTTTTCTGTTTTTGTTGTGTTCTTCCATTTCGACGCTATCATCTTGTTCGTCATCCTCGTCGTCGTCGTCCTCCTCCTCGTCGTCTGCCATGAGATCCAACATTCCAATACTATCTTGCAGATCCTGGCTGGTCGGAAGTTGAGACGGTCCAGCGATGGTGCCCGTATGGGTCGGTAAATAGTAGTGATGATGATGGCCGTCGTGGGGTGTCATGGGAGAAATGCCATCATCGTCCAACAACAACAACGAGGCGGCAGCCGCTCCACCTTTATGACAAGCGGGTGGTGGTGGGGCACTCGTATTGTTATTGATACCATACGACAAATTGTCCAATCTTTCCATGGGCGTATTGTAAATAGCATCAGCATCAGCAGCAGCAGCATCGTTGTCGTCGCTCCCAGTAGTAGCATGAAAGGGTACTTGAGCGACTGGGCTCAAAAAACTACCATCGTGGGGGGTTGCATTATCTTCCGTGAAGGCTTCAAAGAACGCAAAGTCTTGGGGGATTGGAGAAGTGCCGCTCTCCTTGAGACTTTCGAAATGATCTTCTTCTTCTTCTTCACCTTCGTCCTCGTCTTGTTGATGGTCACCACCTCCGCATGAGGAAAAGGAGAAGCCTTTACTTCCGTGTGAAGAAAGTAATTGAGTCGTCGGCGCCATGTTGATTTCAGTATCCTTGGCTATTGCTGTTGCTGTTGTTGCTGCTGTTGTTGCTGCTGTTGTTATTGTCGTGATGGGTGGCGTTGTTGGGGTGATAATAGTATTAGGATGCTGTTCTACTAAATGTGCCGCCGCAAGATCAAATTGTGGGACGTCATCCAACGATATGGAAATCTTGTGAGACGAAACCCGTTGGGATACGTTGACGAAATGGCAACTACTATCGTCATCGTTGACACTTGTTTGGGGTGAAAACAAGAGCGCAGGGGGGAGATCGGGAAAAGTATCCTTGGGAGAATGATGATCATCATTATCATCATCATTATCATCCTCATCGCCCTTGCTCTCCTTGCTGCAAATAGATTCACATTCATCGAGATCTTCCAGTTCGGCAAAACCAGCTCCCGAAAGAGAATCACTACACTTACTGGGGACGCCGAAAGCATCCTCTTCCTCTTCGTCGCTATCATCATCATCATCATCATCGTCATCATCAGACATGGAATCGTTTCCTGTCTTGCGAATCCTTCCGGTGATTCTCAATTTCGAAAACGAGTCGGAAAGTCGTGTCAAGGTAGTAGCAGCAACAGCTTCCAAGTGGTCAGATTTGGATCTGCTACTACTGCTAGTAGTACTAGCCCAAGTTTCACCAGCATCATCAGCATGCGTCACTTCTCGCAAGTTTGGCATCGATCCATTGAGAGAGTTTCGACGACCAACAGAAGAACGAGATGACGGCTCCATCAATGATCTAGAGCTTTGGGCTCGTCGAGAAGCCATCATGGCGGCGAACCGATTGGTTCGAATCATCATGTCATCGCTGCTGCTACTGGTAGTAGTATTATCGCTTGCTGGTTCGGTCAATAACTTGGCATCGTCAGAATCCTCGTCATCGTTCCCTCTAATACTGAAAAGATTGCGCTTGGATGTCAGTTTGACAAGTAATTTTGCCATGGTACTTTTGTTGTTATCGTTGTGGGTTGTATAGGAATGAAATGAGGAAAAGGGTCATTGTCATCGCGAAGAGTAATTTCGGAACTACGAGTAGAACATCAAAAAAATAATAAAGCAAAAGCGCTATTGCGAATGTTCTTCATCCCAAAAAGCGAAGTGGGCGGAAAGATGCACACTTCGCCGGAAGGAAGGAATTTTGTGCCGCTGTGACGTCATTCAACATTTCCATAGCATCTTCCACAGGAAAGTGTGGCACTGAGTGCGTGTACTTCTTCGTGGAAAATTGAAATTCCGCTATGGAATGTTTCCTTTACGGAATATTGTTTTCGGGCCCGCCATGTTTCGTTTCGAGATTTCGGTATTACGAGTATCGCATCGACCGCATGTTGTTGTCGTACTACCGTATCCCGCTGTAGCACCGAAACACATAAACGCAACTGATGATAACAGCAAACAGCAACACACCAACGTCTATCGATCAATACATTCGTGGACTACTATTGTACGGGAGGGCGAGGATGATGAATGCACACTCAAGATTCCAAGGCTTTGCATTGAACTAACTGGACGATGATGAGCTACCGGTACATGTAGTAGAGTTGAATGGATCGTTGCCTGTGTGGTATCATTCGTCAGAAACGTGATGCGACGATCTACAAGGAATAGTGCTGCTACTAGCAGCATCGGGTTGCTTTGTCGCGTCATGGCACGAAGTTCCGCTTGGCGCAGGTTTGGAGTTATTCTGTTATTGCTGCTGCTACTAGTAGTACCGTATTGGAAGAATACCATGTTATTATCGAGTGAGAAGCATATTAGCCCGATGAGGGATGCCGTGCAGTCGACGCCAGAATCAACAGAAGTGAAATACCATCTCACAGGAGGAAACGCTACAAGTACTACTAGCAGTAGGAGTACGACTACTACCACCTATTCGTACCTGCTACGGAATGTACAAGGCGGCAAAGCAGCCGAGACGGCAGCGTCCGACAAGAAGGAACCGGCATCTCCATCCAAGCGCCGACCTCACGGTACTCGCCCACGAATCCTTGCCAATCCCAACTCTATATTTCCCTTGATCGAGAGTCTCGGTAGTAATGATGATGATGGTGGTGGTGGTGGATCCAGCAAGAGTAGCCCTCACTTCCTGACGACTTTGAGTGGCTGTCGGATGGCACGATGGATACTGCCAATTCTGGGTGAACGACCATTTCGTCGAGACTGCTACAACGAACAACAAATAGCGCTGCACCGCCACTCCGATGAGGAGGCAACGATAATATCCCGACTTCTCTCCAAGGATACCATACATCTACTGCAGGCCAATGATACCATTTACATTACGTACGATCAAGTGGAGGATTTTGTCCAAGAGGGTATCCTGGATTTGATCCAAGTCGACGTGGTTTTGATCTCGGGTCAGCGAGAGAATATTCGGGCGACGTTTCAATCGACCATTGATCGGATTGTGAATCATCCTCACATTGTTCAATGGTTTTGTCAGAATCTTCCCAAATATGGCGGTACGAATCCTGGCCATCCAAAGTTGGCATCCTTTCCGTATGGAATCAAACAAAAGGTCAAGGACGATCCATTGCAACCGACGAATGGTAAAGAATACGAAACAGTGTTTCGAGAATCTCTCAAAGCTGCTGCCGCTCTCATGAGAAATGAATATCCCTCGTTGTCGTGGTCAAGTCCAAAGATATCGTCGCTACTGCTTTTCAAGAACAATACTATATTTGATGGATTCGTGTCATTGGCGTCCAATGCCAAGGGACGATCTTCACCTACCGGCAAACCCTTTCTTCCACCCATGGAGTATTACCGAGCGATTGCCACAAGTCGATACGTCCTATCACCTGACGGCGATCGTCCCGAGTGCTATCGTCATTACGAGGCCCTTGGTCTTGGTACGGTCCCAATCACCCAGCTCCCACGAGTCGGAGGCTTGTTCGAGCATTTTGAAGGGTCGGGACTATTGTATCGAGAAGACCTTGGCGAGGGCGACGACGAAAATGGCGATGAAACCTTGGACGCTTTTCGCTTAGAGAAACAATTGGCTGCACAACATTCACCGGCTTCAGCAGCAGCAGCACCACCACCACCGGCCGTCAATCGGAACTTGGTGTTGGAGGAATATTGGATGGAGTATTTGGACTGGTACGTCGACCGAGAGCTGACCTGGTGGGATCGCTACTCACAGCCACATGGTCGACCGATCAAAACCAGAAAACTATTGGAATTAATTAGTGTTGATCCCGCACAATAACGCTTGGATACTCCCATCACCGCGCAACCGCGATGGCCGTCGAGTGAACAACGATGAAAAAAGACACCGAGGCTTTGCTTTGAACTGCATGTTTCTCCACCATCACTCGTCGGCGGGCTGCGACGGATTCCAAGGTAAGGAGCCTATCATTGCGGTGCACCTGCTGTCTCGTCGGAAAGTTCAAGCATGGAGGATACACAAGCAAGCGTCGAAAGAGTAGTAGCGCCAGCATCTCCTTGGCTAGTAGTATTAGCAAGCAAACGCGAGACTCAGCGTCCACCGCCGCCAATGGAGTGATTGTCGAGAATGAACCCTTCAAGCGGTCGCCAGCATCGAGTTCCAAAAATAATAGCAACATACCTGCCACTGGTAATGAAGCGGGGACTCGAAAGAACCGAACGTGGTAAATATGAGGAGGCTATGAATCAATTTCACAAGGCAATGAGAATATACCTTGCTGTCAACCAAGGAAGCGATATGAATCGGGACGTGGCCAGTGCCATGAGTTGTATGGGCAATGTCAAGAACCGAGTGGGTGAACTCGACGATGATCTCGAACAATACATGGAAGCCCTGCGTATCTACAAGTCACCTTATCAATTCCAACACGAAAAGACTATCGCCGCACATTGGGAAGCATCTTCTACAAGCGCCGAAACCTCGATAGTGCCATGATGTTCTATCGGGAAGCTTTGCGCCTGAACCGAGATGCCTGCGCAATGCATTTTCCTGATGTGGCCCCGATTCTCAAGAGCATTGGAACCATCATGACCAAGAAGGGAGAATACAAGGAGGCATACGATATTTTCCGAGATGTATTGAGTATCAAATGCACTGTCCTTGGGAAATGTCCACTACAAGTTAGGCGAGCTGGCCGACGCCGAGCGTCAGTACCGACATGCGTTGAGTATCTACCGAAAGACCAAAGGAGAAGAACACGCCGATACAATCTCGGCCAAAACTACGATTGAGCATCTGCGCTATTGGATGCGAGAACGAGAACAACGCCAGTCGGAGCAACGGACTCCTCGAAGCAGCAGCAGCAGCAGCGGGCGAGACAGTGGTACTAATCGTGAGACTGGAGACGAAGACGACGACGACGACGAACGTAGCTGCTAAAGACGAAGGCTTCTTTGCCGAAGAAACCGCCAAGGTCGAGGCATAAAAGAGGATGATGATGCTGGCGTGTGGTTCGTGTCGGTTCAAGAATATTCATTTCACTATACTGTAGAACTATCACTTCTTCATCGAAAGGGAGAGTGAATCTAATTACAAAGAAAAGATCGGTGGTGGTGGTGGTGGTGGTATAGTAGTGGTGGTTGCCATTATTGCGTAGATGCGATGTGAATATAGTCGATCTTTGTCATCGTTCGTATAGTGTCATCATTGTCTTGAAATCATATTGATGCGTGAATTATAAAACCCTGCCGTGTTGGTTAGGACGGACTAACGAGGCTCACATATGATAGTCGAAGAGAAACGAGAGGACCGAAGACGAAAAGAAACAACAATCAATCGATCATGTGCTGGCGAGGTAAAAATTCAAAGCGGTGGGGATTCGTCGGTGGAAAGAAGAGGCAACAATAAACGATCAATCGAAGAATACAATGGGGCTTGCTTGGAGAAAGTAAGGTGGAGCGTCAAACGAACGGGGAGCAGAAAACGAAAGTAAAGAACACAACGAACGAACGAACGAACGAACGAATGAACGGCAGCAGACAACGACGAAAAGAAACAAACTGCTCAGCCGCGGCAAGCTCGAGACAAGCGAGCAGATCGGCGTCGGCCATCAGCCGAGACCAAAGAACCAAGCACGATCTCCTTTCGCGACGCCAAACGAGCCGATCGTCGGAGCGGAGGCGGAGGCGATACGGCTTTTCGTCGTCGTCGTTGTTTTGGCGCTGCCTCCTCCTCATCCGCCGGCGCCGACCACTCGACTTCCTCCGCGACATCATGATACAACGACACCCATTCGTCGTTGTAGGTGTCGCTGGCCCACAACAGCTCGGCGGTAGCGTAGCCGAGAGCGGGAGCAGCTTTTTTGTCCTCGGCAAGATATTCCGCCTCCGCCTTCTGGTAGCTTGCCTTGAAATAAGCATGGCATCCTCCAAGGATGCGAGCCGTGCTGTGGTCGCCACCCTTCTCGACGTAGAAGATGGCATCATCCGACGACACAAATCGGATGCGCTTCTTCTTAGTAAGAGAGGCGACGGGCTTCTTGCAAAGAAAGGCGGCAACCAGAATTGCGATGATGCCGAGGAAAAGCCGGTCGCCGACGGTGAGGAACATGCTCAAGGCAAGAGCAATGGTTTCCGCAGCAACGATGTAGCGAAGAACCAAAAAGGCGACGGCGAATAGAAGAAGGATAGTGAACATGATGATAATGATGGTGGTAATGATGATGATACAATCGGTATACTCTTTCGGAAAAAAGTGATTCGATGCGTCGCTTCGGTGTTGTTTGTTTGTTGTTTTTGCTTCCGACAAGACGAAGCTGTCCACGCTCGATCGGGGCGTGACGGGTGACACGTTCCACGCTCGCTCGCCGAAGCGACACGATGGAGCCAATCAAAGTAACTGAAACTGCAAATGCGTCATTCCGCGCCGGCCAATCTCAAGAAACAGCCCAGTACCAGAAATGTGTTGACTTCTACGTAGAGTGGTAGGACATCAAGAGGACGCCGGCCGCGCCGGACGACCCCAGCGGCGCGCTCACAAATTATTATTGGGATGTGTTATTGTGGAGCCGCGCACCGCCGGTAGTAGTAGTCAACTACTAGCTAGTACTACTAGTAGAGGAGGAGCTGTATTACTATTTTTTCGTAATACTCTACTCTAGTAGAGCTAGTAGTAGCTACTAGCTCAACTCTACTCTACTAGAGTAGTAGTAGTAGACGACTAGATAGAGAGAGTAGACTAATAGTTCGCAGTTTACACAGAGTACTGATAGAGATTAGATGATGACAGCTCTACAGGATAATAATAGCCAAATGAGTCCTCCTACTCTGTTTTATTTTAAAACTCGGCCAGAGAAGACAGGGAAGCCTCTCCTTTCGATTGATCGGTCCGGGCTCGAACTAGTTTCGTCTTTTCAAGACGAGGACCACTTGAGCCACGGCGAGGACTTGCCGGGACAGTCTCTACCGTGTTTTCTGTTCGAGCGCGTTCCAGTCGGGTAGGTTTCGAAGTACCCTTATTATTGCTGCCCTTGGAGTTGTCGGTACGAGATCGCGTCAGTTGCAAAATATCAGGCTTGTTGTGCGCACTCCCGCCAAAGCTATCTCGTTTGGCTAGGTCTGTCGCGTCGCCCCAAGTTTTCGTCACTTCCACCAAGAGCGAGGCAAAGTCCATGGCGCCACTTCGCAAGTTAGTGGCATCATTCAGCTTGACGCATCGGAGGCCTTGACGGAGACACGAGATTGGAATAGCTGCCGTGGCTACAAACTCATCAGCACTCGGAGCCACTTCCTTGTCGAATATAGTGAGTTGAAGCATAGCAGACGGCCAGCTCTCGACGACAAAGTTGAATTTCACCTCGTTCCAAATGGGAAAGAATCCATTGTTGTAAATGACTCCCGTTGAAAACGTCGAAACGTCCTCCTTGTATCCGCTCTTGACGTCAAACACCGAGACACGCACGTATGGATCGATGCACTTGTTGTCTGCGGGCTTTGGCTTGGGTAGACAGGACCCGCTCAGGATACGAATCGAGAGCTTCATCGGCTTGTGAGGATCTCGACTGGGTGTTTGTAGTTGAAGGACGCTGTCGGACTTCAAAACGTAGCCGCAACCTCCATTCTCCCGAAATCGACCATCGTTCAACAGCAACGGCGTATCGGTTGTTTGAAAATTGAGTGAAACCAGCTGACAGCCCAATGACCACGGAAGAATCGGCATGTAGTTGCTGGAATCAATTCTTGAGCCTGCTGGATAGGTCCTCGACATGTGCGATTGGTTGTAGATCGTCCATTGGTGACGGTCCGTCTTTTTCGCCAAGGACCGAACCTTGTTTTCAGAAAAGGAATGCATATGGTGCGTCGGATCCATGATACTCGATTCCCAATCCTTCAATTTGCTACCGTGTAACAATGTCAACCTCGCTAGCGCCGGGCAAATGCTATGATGGACCGTATCAGTCGGCGGTGGAACTTGGTTGTCCCCAAGATAAATGGTCGACGGTGCACCGTCGTCGGAGGCATCGTCGTCCCAAAAGAATTCATCGTAGTTCACAGTGTTGGGCCGTCTTCCTTTGATGACTACCATACCTCGCAAGCTAATAAACGCAAATGATGCAAAACGAGAAAGGATTGGTGAGTACGCGATGCATCGTGATAGTACTTTCGTCGTCGGCGTCGTCGGAGGCGGCGAGAAACTAAT
The DNA here is from genome assembly GCA_956465555.1 of Nitzschia sp. pyKryTriq1. Classification (NCBI taxonomy): domain Eukaryota; phylum Bacillariophyta; class Bacillariophyceae; order Bacillariales; family Bacillariaceae; genus Nitzschia; species Nitzschia sp. pyKryTriq1. The sequence goes on from OY101119.1 coordinate 16,822, forward strand.
AATGTATAGACAGTTCAACTTACTCCAATGGCGTTGGCAGACGGCCCAGCAGAAGGCTCTCGTCTTTTGGAATGTAAAGCGACTTGCCCAAGATTTGCACTAGTTGCTCCGCCATGGCCTCTTGATAGGGTATCGAACAGTGATTTTCAAAGGAAAGAATGATTGGAAAGGTATCGGGATGAAAGTTCAGAAATAGCTTGAGTGCCTTGATGATATCCAGAAATTGAATCTTGCTGGTCATCGTACGGCTGTATATATATATATATACATATATATATATCGGCAGAGAAGAAGAAGAAGAAGAAGCACGCAAGAACGCAAACAAACAAAGAAACAAACAAAGCGTTAGAGGAAGTATCCAGAGTATCTCCTGCGTTCCGTTCCAACAACATTCCATCACGAACGTCATACGTACCCATGCCACACGACCGCCCGCGGCTGTCCATCTTCTCCCAGGTCGCCATCCCAAATATCCAGTTCCAGACAACGACACCCTCGATACAAGGCGTTTGAATACATTTCGACACTGGAATGAGATGTGAATTGATCTCCCGTCAAGTACGTGTTGTGGCTCGAGTTGATCCAATATTCCGAAATGGGTCGATTCATAGTGTGAGGTTGATACGGTTGTCGTGCTGGATCAAACGCGTCGTTCTCGTCCATGAGAAGATAGGCTTCGAATCGGTTCTTATCAATCCGTGTGGGATCCTTTTCCTGTGACTCTCCGGCGATATGCGGCAACTCCAAATCATTCAGTCGTTGAAAGAGTCTTTGGACGTCTTGTAGAGTGGTCGAGGTTTCGCCTTGTGTTTGATGACAAAACTTTTCCAAGAATGTCTTGTCAGACACATTCATGCGTGGTTTTCCATTCTTCATAAACTCTCCAAACAAGGTATTCCAGTACACATTGATGGGTTTGACAAACCATGAATCTCGTTTGAGTTTATGGAGTAGCGTACATGTTTGTTCAAAGGTGAGACCTTGCCTCCGTAGTTTCCGATCCAGTCCGATCGCCCTCGAAAATTTTTCGTAGACATCATTCAAATCTTTGGGCTTTAACAAATAATTCATCTTGGCGAGTAGCTTTTGCAGTTCACTACTGTTGATATGCTGCGACTTGTCCTGAGGATAGAATGATAGGACAGGAAAGAGGCGAAAGGATTGTAGTGTGAGTAACAAACGAACAAACGAACGAACGAACGAACGAACGAATATCAATACAGAAACGTATTGTAGTATGCGCTCATCATGTACTCGGTACTGCCATCATACTGTCATCATCATACTGTCATCATACTTTCATCCTAATATTTCTCTTTCTCTTTCGTTCGTTCGTTCTCACTTCACTTGACTCACCTTATCGGAAACGGCATCCAACCAGTGATATCTCAATAGTAAGACATCATTTGACACTCGTTGTTTTTGTTGCTTGTACGTTCTCAAAATCAAATCCAAGGCATCGAGTACTTCATCTCGTTGTTTGGCATCACCAGCATCACCAACAGCATCATCGCCACGAGCGTCATGATTATGATGCTTATGCTTCTGATTATTGAGCATCATGAGATCCAAAGTCCAATCGCCTCGAAACAATATCGAAAAACATTGAGACGAAGTGAGTGCTCCTCCTCCTGCTTCAGACGTTTCGTCGTCGACTGCGACCTTGTTGTTGTTGTTGTTGTTGGAAGGATCTGTCGTAGTCGTAGCGGCTCCATTGGATAATAACGCTTTCAATGAATCCTGTCGATTCTTTCTGAAGTGTATATAATATAATATAATATGATACGATATGATATGATATAATAGGACATAATATCGAGGAAGAGAAAATGTCGTAGGCGGTTGAGAAAATGAATGAATGAATGAATGAGCGACTGGTACGACACTGCCGCTGCTGCTGCTGCTGCTGCTACATACTCGTATTACATACCTTGCCAATTCAAATCGTTTCGTCGCATTTCCTCTTTGAATTCGATCAATCGCTCCAATATCAATCGCACGTTCCTTGACATTGCCACCGCCGCCACCAATGGTGTTGGTGGTGGTGCTGCTGCTGCTCACACTATTGTTGTTGTTGTTGTTATTGCTACCACCGCCACCAAAAAAGGAAGAGAAAAAGCTGGTTCGGGATTTGGATTTTCGTTCCGTCGTCAAGTACAAGGTAAATTTGTCTTCGCTCAAGGTCAAAAAGGACTTTTGGGTCTTGCCATTGGCATAAACACGTAGTACATGGACACCTTCTTGCAAGGCGGCCGGCACTCGCACCCCCTTGAGTGCATTCTTAAAGGTCGATTCGGGTTGATGTCGAATACTATTACTATACGGATTCCGATGATGATGCGGGTGATTGCTATTAGCACTAGTACTAGTACTACTATTGGAGCCTGGTGAATTTTGGAATGGCGGAACGAAAGAAGTAGTGTGAGAATTACAGAAACGCCAATATTTGTATGGGATATCGAGAGAACCCCCACAAGTAGCACACCGCCTGATACTGACTGTATCTATCATGTATCTCTTGATATTATATTATTCGGTTCGCTCACCTCGATTGTTGTTGTTGTTAATCTTGGAATGTGACATGACTTTGGTACGGAAGGATTGCTGAGTTGGATCCATGATGATGACTGATTGTGATTGTGATGATGATTATGATGATCAAGTAAAACGGAAGGAGAACAGGAATGAATCACAAGGACGACGACGACGACGAAAACGACGACGACGGGCTGCTGGATCTCGCACACGCCTCCGCTCCGATGATCCCCACAATATATTATATGTACTTCGTATGTGTCTACTGCAAGCGCTTCTCGGACTGTAGTCTACCGGTATAATGCGGTATAATCGCTCTCCAGCAGCTCGATGGATGGATCAATACCTTCAAATACTCGTCGAACTGCCAATGCCTTGCTTGCTTGTATGCGTGAACAGAGAAGGTTGTGGATGGATGGATTGAGTTGAGTGGATGATATTGTTGTTGTTGTTAGAATACCAGGTACACAATAAATGGATATGGATACATACACACATGCGTTCTCTATCTCTTGTGCTTCATTGGAGATTTTCTCTCGCGTTGGTTTGTCTGTCGCAAAAAAAGCAATCGTGCGCGTTCGGATTGCCGCAGTCTACCCAACGTACCCGTGCGTGTAGAGAACGCTAAAGTGGAAGGAGTTGGAGGAGTCCATGAAGTCGTCCGTCATCGGAGTATAGTATGTTGTTGAGGCATGGCATGCTCGATCCGATCATTCCTAAAGCTTCATTTATGTCGAGAGGCATACCTGTCTCCCTCCCATTTTTCGAGCCAGCACAGCAACATCCACATCTAACTTCGCTCGCTGTTCCAGTCGTGACAAGGAAGCAAGCAAGGAAGCCGGTGCATGCATGAATGCCGGCGGGCGAGCGAGCCGTTGCGACACAGGATATCCAATCAAGATCCGACGCGACGGACCGCCGCTTGCATGATATGTACGTATGTATAGTATCCTATGTACGTTTACATGTATCAAAACATACATACCTTCGGCCAATGCTATGCTGGGCAATGCAAATTAGTTGCGTGGTGGTGTTTCGTTGTGAGTGAGCGAATGTTGCGTGTTGAGTGTTGGTTGACCATGGCGGCGTCGCGGCGTTGATGTTTGATGTGTTGTGAGTCTACACTCTACTAGTAGTCTAGTAGTACTACTTCTTTGGATCTGTGTTTGTTCATCAGCTTCTGCATTATATCATCGGGTCTACGACGACGACGAGTTGGAGTAGGAGTAGAGCAGCATCATGTCGACTGGCCGCTCCCCGTATCCCACTCGCAGTCGGCGACGACAACAAGCCTTGCAACATCAGCAACAGCATCAACTCGATACGACTACCACCTCCAACAATAATAGTGCTGGCCACGGCTTGTCGACGTTGATGCTGGACGGTGACCTCTCGAGTAGTAATATTAGTCCCAGGCATTCGCTGGGTGGACTCTCCGCCTCGTCGTCCTCATCGGCTGTTGCTGCTGCTGCCAGTCACTTTCGACTTGGCCAATCATTGGTACAAGCAAGGCTGTCCCCACGTACGAATCATATGACCTCGCCTACGAACGCTAGTGGAAGTGGAAGTGGTAGCACCACCACCACCAACAACAACAACAACACTCGGCGCTTTTTCGAAAGCAGCAGCAGCAACAACAGCGGCAACAACAACTTGTGGTTGAACACTTCCACTGATGCGACCGGTGGTAACACTCCCGCGACCATCACAGGTACAGGTACAGGTACAGGTACTCATTCGAATACTACCAGCACTACTACTACTTCTACTAGTACCGGTAGGCCCAGTAACACTACCATGATGCCGCCACCTCGTCCTCGCAACAAGACGACTCAAGTTGATGTTTATGATCATGATCATGATCAAGACGACGACGAAGAACAAGACGAAGACGAATGGGTCGATGGCATTAATATTACGCAGTTGCGTCAATTGGCCATTAGTTGTCTCGCTCACGGCGGCAGCGGCAGCAGCGGTAGCTACAACAACAACAACGCGTACTCCTCGACCAACGTGAGCATGGCTTGCTTTTATGCATCCATGGCTCATGCCAAGACGCAATCACCTGCTGATGCCGTCTTGTATGCCCAAGCCTTGTTGCAATCGCCGTCGGAAAGTCCCAAACGTACCGTTCGACTCTTGGAACAAGCCGGACTCTTTCACTACCACCACCACCACCACGGATATTATTATTCTGGTACTAGTACTGGTACTGGTACTAGTGGCACTCCTGGCATCTTTATTCCCAAGACTCTACGTCTCGAAGCCGTCTTGATGGCCACCCAAGCACTAGCCAAGATGGATGATTGGCAAGCCGTCTTGCAATTGGTAGAAGATGCGCAATTGTATGCCATTCTCAGGACCACGGACACTAATAATATGAATATCTTGTGGAACCACGGGGTATCACCTTCATCACCACCGCCACCATTGGAAGATGACGATGACATGGCCTGGCAAGCATTGGCGCAAGCCATCATCGTTCCCTCCTCCAAAACGAAAACGAAAACAACAAGAATGATGATGATCCATCCATTGTCTCGTTTGTGTTGTACCCGCGCTCAAGCCTATGCTGAAACGGGACATCCCCTTCGTGCTGCCACCTTTTATCAACGGGCACTCCGAATCGATCCCCATTGCGTCCAAGCCTTGGAGGGACTGTTGGACGGCACCCCTCTCTTGTCGCCGCAACAAGCACTCGACCTGATTTATAATCATCTCGAATTTGGTCCGGACGAAGCCTGGTTGAGGGCTCTCTACCTCGCACGAGTCCATGTCGCGGCGCCTACCAGTTCCAGCAGCAGTACCACTCTTCCAGCAACAATGAACGGTACTACTACTACTACTGCTACTAGGAACATCATCATTGCCAAGAACGTGACTGGTGCTGGTGCTATTGCTGCTATGAATGCTGCTACTAATGGTTCGGCCAACAACAACCAGGACTTCACTACCATCCACGACAAGACCACCATGATGGATGATCCATTTTGGCACGATACGTCGAGTATTCAAATGCTCACTCCGATTGTGCCCAGCAAGGACTCTGGAGCTCATGACGATGATGATGATGATGACGACGATCATGAAATAGATGCCATGATGGGTGCCGGACCCAACGGACAACGTCGAGGAAAGGACTCCCTCTTTTATGAGGACGACCATGACAATGACAACACTGCTGCCGAGAACAACAATACCAAGGCCAAGGCCAATGCCAATGCCAATGACAAACAAGAAGAACAAGACGCAGCTCACAAGAGACTACAAGACTTGGAGGTCCAAGGTGCTCTCGACAAGCTCTTGGAGGAATTTCGTCTTGATCAATCCAGTCAAGTTCTTGCCATGGCCGCGCAACGGGCCTATCGTCAATCGCAATTGCCACTGGCACTCAAGTATTGCCAAGAATTGGCGCGGGTCGATCCGTTGTGTACGACCGCTGCCTACGTCCATGTTTCGACTCTAGTCGCCCTAGGTCACAAACGAACTCTCTTTCGATTGGCCCATGAATGGGTCGAAGCGTCGCCCAAGAGCGGCAGGGCATGGTTTGCCGTCGGATCGTATTATTTTGCGTGTGGACGTTATCATGTGGCCCAACGCCATTACTGTCGGGCCACGCGTCTCGATCCTCAAGTCGTCGAAGCATGGATTGCCTTTGGAGCTTCGTTTGCGGCTTGTGACGAGTCCGATCAAGCCTTGGCGAGCTTTCGAGCGGCCCAACGTTTGGCACCGGGAGATCCCACGTCTCTTTTGTATATTGGAATGGAGTACTTGCGAACTAATCATACCAGTCTGGCCGAACACTTCCTGCTCGCGGCCCATCAAGCGAGTCGAGGAACCCACCGACTTTGTCTCAATGAACTGGGAGTCTGGCAATTGTCCGAGAAGAATTATGACACGGCGTCTCTTTGGTTCCTCCGAACGCTCGCTTCGACTTCGATCGAAACTTTGGAACAAGCGCAAGCCTTTTTGGAATCGCCCGACCAACTCTCGACCTTGTTGGATACGATCCAAGATGCCTATTGGGAGCCGACACTGTTCAATTTGGCCCATGCCTTGCGCAAGACACGCAAGTTTCGCCTGGCATGTCTGTGTTTGGAACGTTGTTTGACACTCAAACCAATGAATCCAAGTGCCTGGGCGGCCCTCGGATTTTGCCAGCATTTGCAAGGAGATTTGGATGCGGCCATTGACACGTACCATCAAGCCTTGGCTCAAAAGCCCGAAGATCCTTTTGCGTCCGAAATGCTCCAGCGTGCGCTTCAAGATGCTTTGGTCCATACGAGCGAGCTCTTTGATCAAATTGGCATCCAAGAGAATACGGCCCATGCAGCGAATCGAGCGACGACGACGGCGGCGTCAGCATCGGTTCTTCCTTCGGCTACGGGTGGTGGTGGATCGAAAGGCAGGGATTTGTTGCAGCACGTGGCCGCAGCGGCGGCTGCTCCACCACGTGATTCCATGGGGACTCATTCGTCGTATATGACGGAAGACGGACTATCTATTTCGGTCGAAACGGACATGACCAGTGGGGATGTCGATATGGGATAAAATACAAGCAATGAAACGAGACAATAATAAAACTATACTACTACTAGCTACACTACTACTAGTAGAGAGCTACTACTAATAGCTATCTACAAGCTACTCTACTAGTAGTGGTAGTAGATTGATTACTGCCGGTAGAGTACTACACACTGTAGTAGGGAGCGAAATCCAAGTCTCGATCAACAAGGTGCAGGAATAGCAGGACAATCATCACTTTAACTATTTCTCTCTTCTACTACTACTACTAGTAGCAGTCGAGTTTGATTCCGTAGCTATGGGCTAGCTAGTACCTGGTCCGATGGCTTCTACTACTACTACTACTACTGCGAACGAGCGTTCGGGTGGCGTTCATTATTTTATTTCCGTGTTCGTGAATGAAGTAACGTGCGTGGATATTAATACAGTTACCTTCATCATTGAGCCTTTTCATGTGTACCGGTATTTAGTTTGTATAAAAATAGAGGGTCGTGGTTAGAGAATAGTAGACGCATACGTACGGGCAAACACTGGAGGTTGTGAATATCCTCCAACTTCGTTTGTTGAAGGACCCAATTCCGACAGTGAGGACATACCAGTCCTCGAGAGATAGTAGCTTCTGCTACTACTCGTAGTACCAGGTAGGAGGATGTCGGCATCTTGCTTCTTTGGGGGATCTTTTTTTTGCCGCAAAACAAACAAAAAGAATACCATACATCTTGCTTCGTCCTCTCTCTCTCTCTCTCTCTCTCTCTCTCTCTCAGTCAATGCTGGGAGGACTTCCTCCGCTCAACCAATCGATTTTGCAGGACGGCCATTTAGTTCTCAAGATGTCTTCCAAACCCCCATCTTGCGCGGCCATGGCACCCATACCTGCACCACCGGCCGCCTGAGCATGATGATTGCTCCCCAACGACACGCTCGTACCAATGGCTTCTTCGGCACTCAATCGAGTGACTCGAAAGGGTTTCATGTACCCTCCCCGTAATCCATTGTAATGATAGAGTTGAAACGTGGTTCCAAATGTCTCCTTGTTTTTATTGCCAGTGTTGTCATTGTTGTTGTTGTATGTTGACGTTGATGTTGTCGGTAGTGATGGTGGCGGCGGGGCCGCGGGTGGAGGAACGACGCCAACTTCTTCTCCATTCCATTGCGCATGCAACATGCGAGCATAGTCTTCGTCCGACATGGTGGTGGTTCCATCATCGGCCGCCGTGGCGGGCATCAGAGGCGGCGGTGGTGCCGTATCAACAGTGCTAATAGTTCTAGTCGATGCTGTCGCTGTCGCTATCGCTGTCGTTGTTGTGGTTGCGAAACTGTTCGTTGTGGCTTCCATATTCAAGACGGTTTCCAAAGAAGCCCCGGTCAAGAGCCGACTGACTCGTTTCCACACATCTTCCCACAATAAGATTCCTGCTCCATGGACTTCCATGGTCGCCCCCAAGGTTTGGACGCCATGATCGCCCAATTTATCATACAGGTCGAGTTTTCGTAAAAAGTCCCCCAGCTGATCGAGTGAAATAAATCCCTGCTCTTCCCCTCCATCCATTTGTTTGAACGCCCGTCGGACTCGTTCTAAGATCCGATCGCTCGGCGATTCTTGAAGGCAGGAGGCATCTCCAAACAAAATGGTAAAATGCGACGTACTTCCGACGACCCAAATAGGAAACTGGGGCGTCTTGTAGTATCCACCGACTTCTAAATAACGCATACTCTCCAGCAGACTGAGATATCCAATGACGGGCCGCCGTTGAATACCACGGCAAATCAATTCGCCGGAGGGGCGGAGAGTATTATCGAACACATTGGAAACTGATTGTAGGGATATATGAATGGCAAGGATGCACGGATGCACGGATGGATGGATGGAAGGATCGGTAAAGAACAATGAAACAACAGAGTGAGTGAGTGAGTCGTCGTCGTCATGCTACTTTCATTTCCAATGGCTGGATGGATGGCTGGATGGCTCGTCATCGCACAGTGTCGAATACATTCGATTCTTCTTTTTTAATGAACGTACCTGCTTGTCCTGTCAATAACAAATTAATTAGTTCTTGACTGCAGTGACCGAATTGAGAAGTCAATCGTGCGGTCGGATCGTCCATGTCGCCTTGAATATTGGCCACACCTCGTGATGCGACCAGGGCCAAAACAAACAACAAGACGCCCCCTGGACGATGATACCATTGAATGGTCTTGGTTTCCAACAAGAATTCTGCGACGGCTTGAGCCAACAATTCTTCTCTTTCTTCTTCTTGAGTTGATGTTGATGATGTCGTAATATTCTTGACCCGCTTTTGTCGTTTGAATTGTTCGTTCGACTCTGTGGATGTGGATGTTGATTCATCATCCAACGATATCATGTATGTTACTAAATGCTCCGAGTGTCCACTACTATTACCGTTGTGATCATGATGATGATGATTATTCCATGGAGCAAAATGATGCCATTCCAGTTGTTGTTGTTGTTGTTGTTGTTGTTGACGACTACTACTACTACTAGAAGTAGAAGTAGCAGCCGCGTGCATAGGCTTGGGAAAGACCAGTTTGCAAATTGCGGGTCTTCGAAATGAGAAGGAGGATGCTGATGCTGGAGTACTACTACAGTCCATGCCGTCCGTAGACATGGCGCTGGTGGTACTGTGAGTACTTGTTGTCGTTGTTGTTGTAGTATCGTGATGATCCAAATTATTGTCATTGTCATTGTCATCATCATGATTATCGTTCTGAGACGCACAGGGTTGCAAGGCAGCACGAGCCAAGATGATTCCAATACTCAGAGCCAATGCGCTCGTCAAGAACGATTCGGACAAGAAATCATTATCGGGCCGCACTTCTCGACAAAAATGGTTGGTGAGTTGGGTCGGAATATGGACGGGCAACAACAACAACGACGACGACGACAATGCAGTATCACCAGCACCACTAGCACCACTAGCAGCAGCAGCAGTATCACCGCTGCTGCTGTCCGTAGCACGGGGTCCAAACAAGAGCAATCGCATCAATTCGGCTTGGATACTGGCCAGGACGCCACAGGGACCACCATGGGCTTGGGTCAATCCCCATAATTCCGAATGACAAATAATCGCACCCAACAAGGATGTTACTTCTTGTTGTTGCTGTTGCTGTTGCTGCTGCTGCTGCTGCTGCTGCTGTTGTTGTTGTTGTGCACCACCACTAGGATGATGATTGGATTTGGATTTTGTTTGTTTAAAGTCAATCGATTGGGCCAACCACCGTTGTTGATCATTTTGGGTCGTCACACCGCCACCGCCACCGCCACCACGACCACCGGGTGAAGAAGAAGAAGAATCACCATTATTATTATCATTATCATCGTCGTCCCAAAGAATGTAATGATAATTGGAAATGTTGGTCGGTGTCGCTGTTTGATACCAGAGACGAACGCGGGGCGATAACGCCGAAGGCTCGACGGCCATGATTATTCTGCTGCTGGGAAGAGGAAGAGGAGGTTCCAAGGTAGAAGAGGAAGTGGCTGCTACTGCTACTGCTGCTGCTCCTTGCCATGTAGACGGTGTAGGCGACATGCTCATGGGCTGCAGTCCTTCAGTAGAAACAGTATTATGACTATCGTCTTTTTGCAGACTCAATCGCAACGCGGCTGCCAAGTCGGCATCTTCGTCATCATCACCATCACCATCATCATCAGCAGCATCTCCATCGTTCCTATTGATTGATTTTGATAATGATGGTGGTGGTGGAAATGCTGATGCTGATGCTGATGCTGATGCTGCTGTTGATGCCTGCGCCAAACTCATCGCCAGCGCTCGCTGCAGATCCGCATCTTCATCATCATCGTCGTTCCTCATGATGATTTCGTCGCTTCTACGACGTAATATTCACTCACTCTACTACAGTAGTCGTCGTCGTAGTAGTAGAATAGACTGCTCTTGCTCGTCCTACTACTACGAACTCTCTACTCTACTAGTAGTAGTAGAGAGTAGTAGAGAGTAGAGATATTCGATACTCGTAGATGGAGAGAAAGAGAGAGAGATACAAGATTGAAATACCCGCTGTAATAAAAAAATGTACTTTATGATGTTTCGCGTATCGCATAGCGAACGCAATACCGTTCGTACCGCGGTACGTCTATCGGTACGTGTGCTGTACATACTGTACGTGCATGACGAGATCATGGGAAGAGATCTCCCGCTGCACTCAATGCGCAGGAGCGGTCACAATACAGTGCCGCGATACTACTACAGTACACGTACTGTAGCTCTACTGGTAGTAGAGTACCGTAGGTCATCCCAATAAATCCCAACACAACAATACATATTATGTAGCACACATCGCATCATTCAGTTCGCAGCAGTCATAACAAAATATCACTTTCACTCCATCATCGGCCATCGGCACAATAATATACACATATTTTACTATATTTCATTCATCATCTCTATACGTTTACTTCTACTTTTGTAGACTACTACTACTGTATACTCAACTCTTTTTATAAGACTCGGTCGGTTGGTCGGTAGGTCGGTCGGTCGCGGTCTTGTCCTAAAATCGAATCTGCTGCTGCGTCTACTAGAGTAGTAGCTAATATAAAATACGCGAGAAATAAGGCAGGATGAAGAACAACGAACATCACGACGTAGACGACGCAGAAATGATGATGGAACAAGACGCCAGCGTCAGCAACCCAGATGATGATGATGATGATGATGATGATGAGTCGCTTTCCTCGTACGATAGCGAAGCGGAGAGTTTGTCAGAGGATAATGATGATGATGATGATGGCTCATCGTTGGGTTCCGAAATGGAAGTCGAAGCCCAACGTTTATGGGATGCTCTGCAACCACCTCCACCGGGTAATGCAGCTGGTGCCGCTGGTGCTGGTGCTGCTGGTGGTGCTGCTGGTGCTGCTGGTGCTGCTGGTGCTGCTGCCATTAAAACGCCCGAACAAATCTTGCAAGAAACCTTGACGGCCATTCATGATTCCAAAACGACCGCCATTAAAATTGACGATGGACTCGTCGCTCACATTATGAATATTTCCAAACAAGAACAACAAGAACAACAAGAAGAACAACGTCTTCCTCCTGCTGCGCGCTCAGTAGCCATGATGATATCCCAGTTGTTTCAAGATTTACTGGCCGCCGTACGATCCTGTCAAGAAGTACGACATGTCATATTGGGCACGTCTCTCCTTCAACTCTTGGATGAAAATGCTGCTTCAATCCCAAATGCTCAAACCCAACTTTATCAACAACTCGTCGCCTCGCATGCCTCCACGATTACCTATTGGAAATTGGGTTCTTCTTCTTCGAATGAAGAATCGATGGAACTGTGTGGCATACCCACAAAATCCCTCTTGGCCTGCCTCAATTCGACCGAATGGCCTGCCTTGACGGAATTTCAAGTCTGTGGGATCGCCTTATTGGAGGATGATGGAGGAGGACAAGAACAATCTCGGATTATTGAAGACGGAATGGTACCCTTTCTTCAAAAGACGGCGGCTACGATCAAACTCTTTAATTGGTTGGGAATCGTACTGTACACCAGCAACAACAACAACAACAACAGCAACACGCCCATAGTAAGGCCCGGTCTCTTTGATTCCTTGTGGCGTGCCGTCGAACCCATATCTCAACTCGATGAAGTCCAATTGCAGTGCTCTTGTTGTGTCACCAACATCACAGCAGCAGGCGAACAACAACAACAACTTATTCCGCCTCCTTTGATTTCTCATGAAGTATTGGAACATTTATTACAAGTCAAACCGAAATGGTGGCGCATGAGATTGGATGGGATGGGATTGGACGATGGACATTTGCAAATTATTGGACGGGCCCTTCAAGCCAATAAGGATTGCAAAATGAATGACCTGTTGAGTATCTGTGGCAATCCCAAATTCACCGAGGGTGCACTGTCGCAATTGTATCATGTCTGTCTCAACAAGGCACGGATGGGATTGGTCCATTCCGATGACCCGACCTGGGTCGCAACCTTTGATTTGGTCCGTCCTCTCAATAATTTGCATCGGCGACTCGAATATAAGGAACAACAACCACAACAACCACAAAAACAAGTTCTTGGTGCAGGCAGCACTGATAATGATGTTGTTGTTGTGGATGGTTATTATCAATTCACCAATGTGGACCGGTGGTTGGAATGGTTGCAAGTATTATCGAATCTACCGTGGATTGATGAGAAACGAAAACTGAACTATATTTGGTTCACCTTGTTGGAACAACCGGAAATGATTCAATCGGCCATCCTAGCCTTGAGCAATACTACTACTACTAATACTTCTAACTAGTAGCTAGTAGTAGCAAACAGTAATCACAGTAAGCAATACTATTGTCCAGTGCGGTACTACTACGAGAGTAGAACTAGTAGTAGCAGTAGTACAGTACCAGTACCAACGATACTACATACGACGACAGACGCATGGATACACTACTACTACTACTACCACGTGTATTCTACCACATTCGTACTCTCTCTAGTTGTAGTAGCAATCCTCGGTTAAAAGTATTGTTGTACTACTCTACGCTACTACTATTAGTAGTAGACTGGAATTCAAGCCAGCATTGTCTCAAGTACTAGTCTACGAAATAGTACAAACGCAGACGGGCTACCAAGGTCATTTTTTGAGAGTTTCTACAATACTCCTACCGGTACTATTAGCGTGGAGAGCTCAAACAACGTATCATTGTTTCGCAGCCGGACGACTTGAGATGTCCTTATCTCCATATCAAGTATATGCAGAGAGTATAGCTACAGAATGTTATTGGTAAAACGTGTATTAAAATATCTCGAGTAAAAATATTTAGTTCGTCGATCTAAAAGATGATGATGCTGACGATGATGACAACAACGACGACGATGATCGATGATGATGATTCTGTTGCTGCTGCTGCAGCTGATGATGAGCCGCCATGTACATTAAAAATGGCTGCGTCAGACTGCAGGAGGGCCGCGAGAAATGATCCTCATCGTCGTCGTGTTGAGGGGCTTGTTCTTCTGCTTGTTGTTGTTGTTGTTGTTCTTCTTCTTGTTGCTCGCCAAAGGAGGACGGTGATTTCTTGACAATAACCCTTTGTGCGACCACGCTCTTGTTCTTGTTGTCGATGAATAAGGATTTGGGTGGTGGTGTCCATAGAGTCTCCCTAAGGAAACGACAAGAATCTTCTTCTCCTTCTTCTTGCTTTTGTGCGACGCTCTTGTCGGTGTTGATGAAGGATTCTTCGGGTGGTGGTGTCCATAGAGTCTCCCTAAGGAAACGGCAAGAATCTTCTTCTTCTTTTTCTTGCTTTTGTGCGACGCTCTTCATGTGGTTGATGAAGGAGGATTCGGGTGGTGGTGTCCATAGAGTCTCTCTGAGGAAACGGCAAGGATCTTCTTTTTCTTGATCCTGGCCTCCTCCTCCTGTGACATAACAACGGACTTGGACTTGAGGTTGGAAGCACACTCCTCGTGTACCACTTTTCGTCTTCTTGATGGAAGAAGGAGAGACGGGAGGAGAATCCAAGGACAAGAGTACATCTCGTCTTCCACCTTCCATCTTGAGTACTTCGGGTTTGCAAGGAATCGACGAGGAGTAACAAGAACCATTTCGTTCTTCTTCTTGCTTGCTGCTGCTGCTGCTTGTTGTTGTTGTTGTGGAGGTGGTGGTGCAGCAGCTTCGATCGTTCGATTCGTCAAACATTCCTAGTTCACAAAAGTACTTGGAACGAAAGTTGTTGGAATGGTTACGATGTTGATCCATGATGATGGTAGAAGTACAAGTAGTGATGTGACGTTCATCATCATGCTGATTTTGCCTGGTTTCTGCTCCCCCTTGGAGCGACGACGTGGTGGAAGATGACAAAGATGAGGAGATTCCTGCAAAGATATCTAGCGATCGATCGCTTTCACAAGACGAGAAGCAGCGACTGCTCGACGAATCTTCTTGTTCGGTAGTACTAACATCATCATCATCATCATCGTCACCGTCGTCGTCATAGTCACTCTCGACGCAATTGGTTCTGGCGGACGTTTGATTGCCACGCTGATAATATTTGTGAAGGAGCATCATGCTGGCGCCCTGCTGCTGCTGCTGCTCTTCATAATCTTGCTGATGTGCCCTCTCTCCTTCTTCTTGGAAGAACGTTTCAAGGTTGCGGAATCCCATGTTATTTTCTTGTTGTTGTTGTTGTTGTTGTTGTTGTTGTTGTTGTTGTTGTTGTTGTTGTTGTGGATGATATGATATGATATGATATGATATGATATGAAAGTAATTAGCGTCGCTAATGATAGTTGCGGAAAAGACGATGTGAAGAATTATGCGTGCTATTGTCTTCAGTAGACGACTCGTAGAGCTTCTACTCTACTAGCTACTAGAGTGATCGTTTTGCCTTCGGAACATGGCGAGATACTTGTAACTTGTGCCGGACATAGTTCTGAATAATTGTTCCAATCATTAAGTACAGAACTCGTAGAACTGTCGGCCCTAGAGTACTTGCTTGTAGCGGAAACCCTGAACACAGCCTTGTATTGTACAGTATCTTCGATGGGCTTCTTATCGAATACATACAGCGCATTCTAACTTAAAGTACTGTAGAATTGACACTTGCCATGTATGTGCAAGAATTGTCGTGCGTTGGAATAATTAACATAATTAACATAATTAATGAGGACAATAATTTCATCCGAGCGAGGTCTCAGTTTCGACGGGGTCACCTATCGATTCTTCTACGGTATCTGTGTTGCGTTGTTATAAAATTTGCGAGCATATCCATTACATATTTTGTTCCAGTCTGTACTTGTACCGGTATGTGCCGGTTGTGATCGTTTGGCCTGCAATACCGGTAGGTCCACGTGGCGGCGGTACAAACACCCGAATCACGAACACGAGTCCTGTCGCGCCATCGTTTTGAAAGAATTTCGCCATCACGACAAGTCTTATGTTGGTACAACTGTACCGAA
This sequence comes from Nitzschia sp. pyKryTriq1, assembly GCA_956465555.1. Lineage (NCBI taxonomy): Eukaryota > Bacillariophyta > Bacillariophyceae > Bacillariales > Bacillariaceae > Nitzschia > Nitzschia sp. pyKryTriq1. Next base: position 32,818 of record OY101119.1, read on the forward strand.
GGAGGCATTAGCAAGGCACGTGGTTTAACGAGTGGGCAGTAGTCTGCTGATAGTTTTGGGGGTGTGTCAACGAGGGGAGAAAAATGACGTTGACATCTCACTGTCCCCGTGAATTTTGATGATGATTATTCTTCGACTCCAAGATGAAGCAATGAAGCTCGAGTTATAGACTTTGTTTCTCTGATGATGAAGCTGCTGCTCCATGCTCTTACATGTGCATCTGGCGTCCGATCGGATCATCAGTCATCAGCATCGACAACACACCAGCAATGCACCACCAGAGGCCTCCCCGGTCGGTGTCGTCATTCCTTGTTTCTCGTCACCGGTGACACAATGCGGGGAAGGCGGAACAATGTTATTGGTAAAAAAAACGTGTAGTCTAGAGTAGTAGTATTACAGTATTTTCGAGTCAAAATGTTTAGATCGTCGATCTAAAAGATGATGAGGATGATGATGATCCATGATGATTCTTCTGTGGCTGCTGCTGATGGGCCGACATGTACATCAAAAATGGCTCCGTCAGACTGCAGGGCCGCGAGAAAAAATCATCCTCATCGTCGTCGTGTTGGGGGGTTTGATCTTCTGCTTCTTGTTCTTGTTCATCTTCTTGCTCGCCAGAGGAGGAGGACGATTTCTTGACAAGAACCTTTTGTGCGACCACGCTCTTGTTCTTGTTGTCGATGAAGGAGGATGATTCGGGTGGTGGTATCCATAGAGTCTCCCTAAGGAAACGGCAAGAATCTTCTTGCTTTTGTGCGACCACGCTCATCTTGTTGTCGATGAAGGAGGATGATTCGGGTGGTGGTGTCCATAGAGTCTCCCTAAGGAAACGGCAAGAATCTTCTTCTTCTTTTTCTTGATCCTGGCCTCTTCCACCTGGGACACAGTAACAACGGACTTGGACTTGAGGTTGGAAGCACACTCCTCGTGTGCCACTTTTCGTCTTCTTGATGTAAGAAGGAGAGACGGCAGGAGAGTCCAAAGACAAGAGTACATCGCGTCTTCCACCCTCCATCTTGAGTACTTCGGGTTTGCAAGGAATGGACGAGTAACAAGAGCCATTTTGTTCATCTTCCGGCGTGCTGCTGGTGCTGCTGGTGCTGCTGGTGGTTGTTGTTGTTGTTGTTGTGGTGGTGGTGGTGCAGCAGCTTCGATCGTTCGATGCGTCAAACATTCCCAGTTCGGTAAAGTACTTGGAACGAAAGTTGTTTTTGAAATGGTTACGATCCATGATGATGGTGGTAGAAGTGCAAGTAGTGATGTGACGTTCATCATCATCATCATCATCAACCTGTTCTTGCTTGGATTCTGCTCCCCCTTGGAGCGACGACGTGGTGGAAGATGACAGCCCTTGCTTGGTTCCTGCTCCTCCTCCTGATAGAGATGAGTAAATTCCGGCAAAGATATCTAGCGATCGATCGCTTTCCCAAGACGAGAAGCAGCGACTGCTCGACGACGAATCTTCTTGTTCGGTGGTGGTAGTAGTAGCAGCGTCATAATCGTCGTTGTCGTAGTCAATTTCAACGCAATTGGTTCGGGCGGACGTTTGATTGCCACGCTGATGATAGTATTTGTGAAGGAGCATCATGGCGGCGGCCGATTCCGCTCCTGCTTGCTGCTGCTGCTGCCCTTCATAATCTTGAAGTTGCCTCTCTCCTTCTTCTTGGAAGAACGTTTCAAGGTTTCGGAATCCCATGTTAATATCTTGTTGCTGTTGTGGATGATGATGATGCTGTGATATGCTGGTGATGAAAGTTAAAATAATGAGCGAAGTTGTTGTTGTTGTTGCTGTTGTTGTTCTTGCTTGGAAAGATGCGAAGAATTGTAAAAAAGTGGGATCGTTTTGCCTGCCTGCCTGCTAGCTTCGCGGAACATGGCGAGATATCAACATTGAATTATTCCGAAAGAACTCCCATGCCATCCATCCATCCAGAATGAATAATAGCTAGCACAAAAGAGCTGGTGTAGCGGAAACTTTGTATCTTTGTTGCGGTTCTCGGCGCTTCTGCCTTGAAGTAGAACCGAAAATAAAAACATATGGCTCCTGTTTTATTATTAAATAATCATATTGTTACACATGCCATGTGCAAGCATTGTCGTTGGAATGTACACCATGGTTCAAGTGCAGTCTTCGACGGGGTCTCGAAAACAATCGATTCTCTCCAGCTGCTAGCTGCGATATCCATTTTTTCCGTTCCAGTCTGGGAATTGTTCCAGCCAGTACTGTATCTTCTTGTGGCCAATAATTATATTGCTGTTGACGATGATGTTGATGGATAATGATGATGCATGATTCTCTTACGCACTTGTACCGGTCGGTACATCAAAACAGATCTCTCTTTCTTCTCCCGTTTCTCGTTGTCAAGATCGGATGGATCTAAAGATCTATCAACGCCCAATCAAAGGTGCGAGAGAAAGAGCATCCAGCAGACAGCTAGCGGCGGTGGTACGAGTGTAATACGCAAGATCGCCGTAGTCTCCAAAAACAACAGTTCTGTGTTGTCGGCATCAGAATTTCGGAACTTGCTTTTTACGGTATGTACGTACCGCTAATGTACCGGTACTGTATGTGTACCAGGTACGTACCAGCGCGAATGTTCCGTTCTCTGTTGTGTCGTCTTTTGATTGGCTGTGTCGGTTGGATGCGTTGCGTTGTCGTGCGTGTGTGTCGTCGTGACGACGCAAGCAGGGAACACTAACTATGTATCATACCGACAGCACGGCACGGCACGGATGACGCGGATGTCCAGCGGACGCGCCGCGGTTTTTCCTCGCAATCAAATTTCTGACATTTTTTGCACGATGTCGCACGGACGCGCCGCGGTTTTTCCTCGCAATCAAATTTCTGACATTTTTTGTCCTGCGATAGAAGATATAAAAAAAACACATGATAATGATGATGATTGATTCGCCTGCTGTTCTACGCACGGTATGTACGTGAGAGGATGCGACATCTTACCCCACCCGGCCGGCGCGGCAAGATCGGGGATAAAACGAAATAACCAAGCAGAATTCTTGCTTCGAGAAAGAAGAATAAAGCTTCTGTTGTTCTATCTATCTTCGCCATCTCGCCATCGATCGATCGATCGATCGATGCAACGATCGATGTGCACCGATAGATGCACCGATAGATGCTGGTCGTTGAAATCAGGAAGAAATAATAATGGGAATGCTAATGATAATGGATGGATGTAATATTATACTGTAGAAGAATGAATCGTAGTACTAGAGAAAGAGAGAAACCGCCGGATCGGTACCGGTCGTCATCGTCATTGCAAAACGAAGGAAGGAACGGTCCCCGAACAACACAAGAAGAATATTATCTCATATTATACTGTAGAAGAATGAATGAATGAATGAATGAATGAATGAATGCATCATGATGATTGCCGAACGAATGGCGTTCTTCTCAAAAAAGTAAATAAAGGTCCTACTACTGTATGTGCCCCCGACCCGACATTAACATTTTTAGACTTGCACTACTAGATAGAGCGACGTAATAATATAATATTATTGAAAATAATGGTTATTCTGGCTTTATAAACAATGATTTGAAAAAAAATGTGCGGTTGGCTCACTCATCGGTACACTACTGTAGCGAACGGGGTAGTGCAGGTAGTACTAGTAGTACTAGTACTAGTAGTGGTGTTGCTGCTGCTGCTGTTGTTGACGACGTTGAGCGGAAAAGATCATGCAAAATTGTCGATTCGGAGTGCAAAAAGATGAATTGTGATGTTGCTGTTGATGATGATGTTGCTGTTGCTGCTGATGTTGTTGTTGTTGAAGCATTAATAGGTGTGCGGGATGCGTCCAAGCTCCTTGGACGAGTAAAAAGTCTGATTCTTCCACTGCTTGTCGCCAGTCCCATTGTTCGGTAGCGAATTCGATACAGTTCCGGTACGCCATTTCTTCCAGTTCGACTGGCGATAGCCATAGTTTTTGTTTGACTCGAGCCGAGTATTGGCTGCGATGGGGAATGGCATGCACTTGTACTTGCGATTGAAAGCGGACTTTTTGATGCCCTTGATGGGATTGTTGTTGTTGTTGGGGAGACGTCATCAATGAGGGCAGTGATGGTGATGCTCTGGTGGTGGTTCGTTGCCGGATAGCACTCTTTATAGTAGTAGTAGTAGTAGTAGTAGTAGTAGTAGCAGTAGCAGCCGAGCTAGCACTCGAGGCTCGGCCTGGTGAAGCTGGCTTGATTCTTCTACTACTATAAGCTGCCGCACCAGCAACGCCCAACTTTTGGAAATATCGCGTCCGAATTCGTTGAGAAGAGGACACGGATACGGCCGATGATGATGATGATGATGATGATTCGGGTGATGATGATTCGGGTGATGATGATTCGGGTGATGATGATGATGATGATGATCCCGAGGAAGAGCTGCTGCTGGTGGTGGATGACGTCTCCTCTCCCAAGAGACTGGAGGACTTGCGCTGGAGGAGGGCGAGTGGAGCAAATACTGCGGAGGAGCATGATGATGGTGATGATGATGATGGATCCACAATACCAGCACCAGCACCAGCACCAGAAGGAGCATTTCCAGAAGTAGTAATGACGTTAATATTATTATTTCGAAGTCGAAGAGCCATGGTGCCGGTGGTGGTGGTGATGATGATTCTTTCTTTTTCTTGTTGTTGTTTGGATGAGGAGCATGTGTGGGTGTGCGATGATGATCTGCTGCTGATTCTTCGGACGGTGGATGATTCCTGAAGGGTTGGATGCCGAGCCATGCTGGTTGATTATATATGAGCAGTTCGTAATGTATGAGTTTGTGTGGATGGATACAAAGTACTGTAGTTGCTGTATACTGTAGTTAGTTGGAGTAGCCAGGTTTCTCGTCAAAATAGTCGATCGCGATCTCGAACAGATCCTTCGGATTGGGGATATTTTGTGAGATGAAATAAATCGCATCGATGCACTTGCAAAACGGGCAACTTTTTACTTATGGGAAAGGAAAGAATAGGACATGAAAGATGACGAAGCGAAGCGAAGCACTTGCTCTACAGGTACCGAACGCAGCGGTGGTACCGGTACTGGTACCGGTGCGAACCTCCTACCTGTAGACGCATACTGTATTTTTGTTCCTACAGTACGACCTACACAGTACGACGCACGTTGGGTCTTGTAGTAATCTCACGACGTACCGGTACATGGTACCTGGTACTCGAAGTTGGTAGGGACCTACCGGTACTCTACGGTAGAGGCAGCGAGCGTGGTATTCTTATTTATACGAATTTGTTTTGTTTTTTTGTGAAGCCCGAACTCTCTTGCCGACGAATGAGAATTGAGCCAGCCCGATGCTGGCAGTAGGTTGCTTCCAATCTTCCGTCAGATTGTGAGAATTTATGTGACGGTGCCAGGTAGTACTGTACCGTATGTAGGTCAAAGCGAATCATCATCATCGATTGGATCGGATTGGATCAAGAACCCTAAACTTTAATCGCGATAAGAACATGTAACAGTCGTTTCGTAGTCATAACACACGTTATTGGATCTTTCCATCAGTTCAAAGCTCTTTATCGCGAGTGAACGGTATGCCCGTGTCACGTTTGTGAGTCAGGGGAAAGACGTCAGAACACAGTTCTATGGATTCTGTTGGAATGTGCCCAAAGAATAATACTTACTGGGGCAGTAGATCAGAATTGATTATTCATTGTTCCGAAGAATTAAGAATCGCCCCGGCAAAATTTTTTTGCCAGTTTTGCCACTCCGGCAAAATTTTGAGGCCAATAATACTACTTATTTAACATCAAAACAGCATGCGAGAGGCCAATAATCTTACTTATTGAACCTCTACGAGCGAAGTACAGACCTGAATAATCTTTTCAGCGCCAACCAGCAACGTTGATGAGGCATATGTGATTCATTGGAGACACGTGGCGACTGGGATTTCCCAATGTGGCGGGCGTGCTTCGAGCCATCTTTGGGGGACAACCGAAACTTCAATCCAATCCCAGAAAAGGAGAACCAGCGACGATGACACAACAATAAAAATGACGAGTCGCCAACTAGCCTTTTCATCACCAGGGAGTAGAGGTAGTAGTGCCGGTATGTACTCTCCATCTCCACTAGCCTCTCCACAAGGTACCAGTACTGTAGCTAGTCCCGCTGCTGAAATGCCTCCCCATCCACTAGTAGTAGAACAACAAGTTCGTCTGCATGGGCGTGCTACTCGTCACAAAAATGTGCTGTTGTGTCCAGTAGGTGCACTTGCCCTCTACTTGAGCTACAGATTCCAGGTCACTCAAGAATTTTTACATGATGTGGATTGGACGAAGAATGAAACTTGGTTTTACGTCAAGCTCCTTGTAGATCCCTTGGCCGGTCCGAATGGTAACTTTTCAGTGCCAATGAAGACAGATGCGTATGGTAAAGCGATGAAAAAAGTGCAGCAGGAGTTACACAAGGAAGTGATGGACTACACCCTCCAGCACTTCCAATTGCTCTACCAACGACTCGGCATGGGATTGTTGCAGATGGGCCAGGCAGTACTGGGTCAGGAGGACGAAAATTCTCCAGTAGTGACTACAGCAGCAGCACCCCCACCGCCACCAAACACAACAACATACAATAACAACAATGAGCCACCAAAGGTCGAACTTTTGGTTGAATATGGCAGCCTACACGCCATCTACAATCAATGGTTCGGCCTATGCGAATTTAGCAACAGTTTCCCTGGTGGAATTGCCGGGATGGAGGCGAAATATGGGAAAACTTGGAGGAGCAAGTGGGAGCAAAGAAAAAAGAAGAAATTTTCGAGGTGTCAGAGGATAATTGGGGCTATGGAACGCGTTTTGGCCCAAGATTCGGCGTATAGCTCAATTGAGGGTCTCTTGAGCGAATGGAACGAAAAGTTTGTTGGAGTTTGTAGGAGTAAAGTCTCCAATTTTGAGGTTTGGCTCAAAGAGCAAGGGTTCATGGAAACACAAAAAGCAAGAGGAAAATTCGCAGCCATTTCGTAATGGTTGCGAATTTCCAGATGAGACCAATTACAATTAGTTAAAGCGTATCGTACGCTATCTATAGATGCTATTATATTTACAGTACTACAAGTATTCGTAGAGAAAAGTGGCGACAAGCACCATTTTCATGGTCAAAAAGAAAAATTCGTTGCGACGAAGCGACGATCGGCATTGCTCGAATCTCGAGCCCAAGTCGAAGCGCCTCTACAATTTACTACTTGGGAATCTTCCCCCAAGGTCGGCCGCGGATTCCCCCAAAGTAGAGATGTGTGTTTTTCGATCCAACTTGGAGCAAAAAGTGCCCGTACATCTACGTAGAAATGTACCAGGAAACACACTCCAAATTGCTACACGAAATGTCCGTACAATCGTACCAGAGCTAAACTTTTAGAGGGTCGAATTGCTTTCTTTTCTTTCTACGGCCTCTGTCGTGACACCTGGTACAGAATTCAAAAAGGCGGAAACCACAGAACATGCCAGAAATTACTTAAAGGAAAATAGATTATTCATTTAAGGCAAAGTACAGTCCACTGCTTTTCGATGTACAGTCTACTGGATTTAGGTATCAATAACCGCCAGAAGCAGCCGTTACCGTCCCACTTAGGGACAACTGCAGTTTCGTCTGGCCATCCACCGCGTAAGAGCAATGGGAAACGGGCCTTATTTGCCGCCCGGCAAAAAGAAGGGCCTGAGGCTAAATAGGGCACGTGGCGCGCCGTAGGCGCCCGTTCAACCAGTACCAGCACAAATTTAGCCTGGCAAAAGACAGAGGTAGATTAAGGTATAATTATTGGAGAATTTCTCATGATGACGATGAATATAGTACTCGCTCGTCGTATGAAAAGTTCTTTACGATGATGACGATGGCCACTGCTACTAGTAATAGAGATAGTACTACTAGCTAGTAGTAGATGGAAGAGCAAGTCTTCGCCTCCGGCAGAAGCTACCGTATCATACTACTATTCAATAGTTGTAAAATACCGGTACAGTATTGCTACTACGAAGTATTCGTTCGTAACCCAACGTTCGTACTACTGGTACTCGAACAAGAGGTCAACACGAACAACGACAAGGAATCAACAGCACTTCTACTTTATCGCAAAGCAGCGAAAAAGTGCACCCCTTTTCAAGATAGTAGCGACTACCGGTATTCGTACTACTAGTACTTCGTACTAGTACTAGTACTAGTACTAGTACTAGTACTAGTACTAGTACTAGCTAGTTCTAGTTCTAGTTCTAGTTCTAGTTCTAGTTCTAGTACATTGACGGTCGTCGAGCGCCATGAATCTCTCTAAAAGTAGTAGTAGGAGTACTACTAGTAGTAGTACTAGTACTATATGATGAAGTACTATCTACACCACCATTCACCAATCCTCCGAGATTGATGACCATGACATTATTATCATTATCTATTACTTCTACTATAGTCTACTACCTTTACATCGTTTGCTATCCGCTGCTATCAACAACAAAAATGGTGATGATGCTTCTAATTGTGTTGCTCAATCCATGATGATCGCATAGTAGTACTAGATAGTAGTACTACTACTACTAGTACTACTAGGCTGCGCTGCTGGTTGTCGTCGTCGTCGTCGCCGTTGTGATGGTTGTTCTTTCCCATTCCACGAGCAAGTCTTGATCTCTCAAGGCTTGACCGATGGACACTCCGGATTCGATAGAGGTATAGTTTCCGACCATGCCCCGTCCCGTCGTATGGGCTTGCATCATGACTTGTTCGGCATCCGTCGCATTCAACCCGGCAACCTGTTCCAAAATCGATGCCACGCGTTCTTTTTTATTCATTGGATCATTGTAAAGCCAAACAATGGTTGCTTCTGCTGTAGTAGTACTAGTACTACCAATACCACCATCCTTGGTGTTGTTGCTCCTGTTCTTCTTCTTCACCAAAAGTCGTCGTTCTTGTGATGCGGCTTCTTTGGCCGATGCCAAAAAGTCGGCAAGTTCCATGGAACTCACAGCGTAGTTTCCCAAGGCTCGTAGATCCGGTCGTATCAAAGCATTGACACCGACAACGTGTCCCAAGGCATCCACCAATGGTCCACCACTCATACCACCCGACATGGCCGCATTTGTTACCACAAACTTGGTCATGTATGATGGTGGTGGTGGTTGATCTCCTGCTGCTGCTGCTACTGCTGTTGCTCCTTTCAAAGTAGTAGTAGTAGTAGTAGTGGTAGTACTATTCTCTTCGTCATCATCGTCGTCGTCGTCGGATGGCACTCCGACTCCATCGGCAATCCCACAGACAATCCCACACGTCATGGCCGGTCCACGCAAACGACTGGCAGGATATCCATGTGCAAAGACGACCGTGCCGACAGGAGGGGGCGCATTCTTCTGGGACAGTATCAATCCACCACTACCAGCACTACTAATACCACTACTAGTACCAATACCAGTACTACTAGCAGCCGTCACATTGTTGTTCTGGAAGAGCAGCAGATCGCTAGTCGAAACATGTAAGAGTGCCAAATCCAATGTGGAATTTCGAGCCACAACCGTGGCTGGGATCTTCTTGTTTTTCTTCTTGTTGTTGTTGTTGTTGTTGTTATCATTGTTGTTGTTGTTGTTGTTGTTGTTGTTGTTTGGCCATGTGACTTGGACCGTATATCCGGGAGGAGTGACATGGGCCGCCGTGACGATATAAATACTAGTAGTAGTATCATTATCATTATTATCATCATCGCCATCGTCCTCCTCATCATTTTCATTTTCATTTTCATTCGCAGCATCATCATTCGTATTCTTATTATTCTGCGAGGACAACCAGAATGATGACAATACAAATCCCGATCCACGTGCCGTCATGTTGCGGACACCCTTGGGTGATACCAAGACGACATGTGGTTGTACCATTTCGGCAATTTGCACGCCCAATGTTGGTTCTGCTGCTGGTTCTGCTGTTGGTTCTGCTGTTGGTGACATCATCATCATCGTCATCATCGTGGAATCGAACAATGATGGATCATTGCTGCTGCTGCTGCTGCTGCTACTACTTGTACTCATGAATGCTGGCGAAGAGGATCTTCTTGTTCTTCCTGAATACGACGACGACGACGAGGGATGCCTCGGAAGAAGAAGCATCGTCCAAGCATGGCAGCACCTACTACTACTACTAGTAGTAGAAGAAGAAGAGATACATGGGAGTAGCACCAGCAGTAGCACCAGCAGCGAACAAATCAGCCGCCCGAGGAGTCGTCTACTGAGTCGACCTATGACAGAAACGGTAGTAGATATCATGATCATGGCGGTGATGCTGCTGCTGTTCTTGTTCTTCTTCGTTTGTTTGACCGCAGCAATCGATGGTCGTTGTTATTCTTATTATTATTATTATTATTATTTGTGAGTAGAATAATCATGTGTGGGTTTCGCCGAGAATTCTTGATGATGATGATGATGATGCCTGAAGATCGGAATGGAGACGATTCCTTCTTCGCGGACGTGATGCTGGTGATGGTGTGTGAGGATCAGTAGTTTGTTGAAGGATATGGCAGCATATCATCTTTCTTCTTCTTCGTGTTTCAAACACCCGCCTGTACTACCGGTACTACCGTACTATGTGTCGCTGACGCACACCCGCCCATGCAGTCATGTGTGACATTGGTACCGGTATGGTCTGACCATGGTACAGATGATTCTACATTCTACACAGATGATATGATGATTGATTCGAATAGTGAGCAGAGGCAGGCGTTACAATGGATGGAGGAGGCCCTATTATTGCAATGATGTTGTTGTATTTGAAAGAGGCCTAACACATACAGGCTCTTATTGTCGTTGACCCGATGCCTTGTCAAATGCCCTTTGACAAGCAAGGATCTTTTCTGAATATGGTTCCGAAGAAAAATAAATAAGCAAGAATTACTACTACTACTAGTAGCGAAGCAAAAGCAACGCCACAAAACAAAACGCGAATTCGACACGCGCGCGCACCTGTTGCGAAGTCTCTAGTCTAATAAGTCGTACGATATGTCCTACGAATCTCTCGTTTTCCAAATTATGACTATTTTAGATGTCTACTTTCTGCTGCTTCTTTCACTTTCCAGACCCGCACTTTAGGTCGTGTTTCGGAGTATAAATCGTGTTTAGATCGGAGTGTAGTTCGTGTTTAGGTCGGAGTATAATTCGTGCTTCTTGGTCTGTCTAGTTCATCGATATAGTCTAGTAGATGTCGATCTCGTATCAACTTCAACCTTTTCCCACCTCAAGCAGAGTCGAAAACTGCGCTTAACTGTTGTTGAGTAGAATAAACGAAGGAGAACCACCTCCTACATCAAAGTATCGCGAAGTAGGACGCGATTCAACAAGTACCCACGTGGATTTAAGCCCCCACGCCCGGTAACGGCAAAAGGCTATCGTCGTGCGGCCGGCGGGATATCGAGTTCTTCGACCCTGCATTTGGAGATAGTAGGCGATAACCTAGCAGTAGTGGTAAATACCACCTTGCCTTCTTCGCAGCTTAAGAAGAAACATCAAGCGTGCAACTACCACCGTGTACGCGAAGCAATTGCCAGCGGATACTTGACCTTTGGGCATATAGATACCAAGCTCAATGTAGCAGATGTATGCACCAAGCCCTTAAATGGAACAGACTTCCATCGCCTTCTTGATCAGTACCTGTTCCGTAAGCCTGATGCACTTTTACAAGCTACCGGAAGATCGTCTACTGATAGCAACTAAGAAGACACAACTACTTCCGCCATTAAGGGGAGTATTAGAACAGAATAGTAGAAGTACGTACTGTTCAACCGTTACATGTTGTATAATAGTAATGACGTACGATGTTGTGTACGTCCGTATATGTTCGACAAGGTTTGATGACGACTGGCGTATGACGTCATCAGTATGTCCTTCTGTCCTGATCGAGGAAATCACGCGCTGAACCACGCGCACGTTCGAGCACTCCCAGCCACGAGCGCCCGAGCGAAATTACATGTTCTAGCGTCCCACTTACTGATGTGGCTAGATCAGATACTAGATCAAGTACTAGGACCTACATCCTTTTAGTTCCCAGTAGGAATGAAGAGATGCATATCCTGAGTCAGTACCAACGAGGTGGCAAGATGAAAAACAGTAGAATCCTGTGGATTTACTACTGGGAAATGCAATTGCAATTACTACTGGAAGTTTTTCTGGAAAATCAAGAGTAGCAAAATAGACAATAAAAATAGGCTCACAATTATCAGAAAACCAAATCTGTTTCAATTCTGTTACAATAAGAGTGGTCGCTTTTTGACGAATGGTTCATGTTGTAGTAGTTAAAGAGTGATAGACGTGGATCAACTGGTTTCTTTTTGACGTAGGTCGTTTTTATGATCTCTTTGGGTGACGATTCGGAAGTTTGGTTAGAAAAGATCTTGTTTTGGTAGTGTACTTCTTCTTGAAAGTTTGGATACGTCGCCTCCAAACTTTGGAAAATATTCGGCCGTCTTGCACCGTCTGTGTGTGCTCCGGTGCGGTCCGGTGACGTCGCGTCATCGGTTTTGGTTCGGATGTTCTGTTCGCTTGTCCGAACATTTTGTGTCTGTCCGCGACCGTCCTTTGGGCCTGATTTCGATGCGTCATCATCCACGTCATCAATTTCCATCTGCTCGCGTCTGTCCGTCTGTTCTTCTTGGGCCTTCTTTGGGCCTGCTTTTGGTACGTCATCAATTTCCATACGTGCATCGATCCTTTCCGGATCTTGTTCGGTTGTGTGCTCTAGTTTCATTATTTTCAGTTTCTGCTCATTTTCTTCATTATTTCCCTCATTGTCCTGTCGGCAGTTCGTTGCCATGTGCCCCACTTTGCCGCACTTGCGACACTTTCCTTTGAATTTCTTGTGCGAGGTGGCGAACAGCGCCGTGTCGCTCGCACTTCCGTTGTATTGTCTCTTATTTTCGTTATTGCGGTATCGTTGGTACCGAATACTTAACATCTCGATGACTTTACTTAATGTCATCGAGTGTTCCGTGCTTTCTTCGTTGCTCGCTAATTTTTGATATTCCGTCATCTCGATTACGTCCCCGTACACTTTACTGGGGATCGTGTTGAGAATTTGCGTAACCAGAGCGTCGTCGTCAATCATTTGTCCGCCGGCCTCTGCGATTCTGTAGCGAAGGTCGTCTAGCTTCGCGATATAGGATTCGGGGTCTTCGTCTACCCCGCACGTCTTGCCGTAATACTGCTTTAGCAGTTCGGAACGCGCCATCGCGTTCCTCGGCTCGTATTTCTCTACGAGTTTCTTCCAGGCTTCTCGCGCATTTCCGCGCCCATTTTTGCGGTCATTTGACCATTTAACTATGTTGAACGCAGCCTTCCCTTCGGCTGTCTTCGTATTCATTGACAAAAGTAGGTCTGAGTACGCTACGTCATTGTACTTGACGTTGAGCGCGACCTCTTTTTGAATGTCTTCAGGCACGTTTCCGTCCTCGTCTCGATACTCATCGAGGTCCAACTTCAGGTCGGACGAATCGATGAATATCTTGCGTCCTGACTTGCTCGATCGTGCACGAGCAAGGTACTTCTCTTTCCAGGTCGGCCAATCGGTGGCCTTACCTTCAAAAAGGAGTACATAGATCCTTGTTTCCTTGTTGGTCGAAAATTCGTCGGTCTCGGCGTCGAATAGCGCCGTGTTCGTCATTTTCCTTTCGTGTTCGTTTACGTTTGTTCCAGCTAGACTTACGGTAAGTGATCGATAATTTGGGCTAGCAGAAAGTAACGATTCGGTGTACTAGTAAGCTTCAGGCTTTAGTACTGTACAGTATGTTGCGAAGTCTCTAGTCTAATAAGTCGTACGATATGTCCTACGAATCTCTCGTTTTCCAAATTATGACTATTTTAGATGTCTACTTTCTGCTGCTTCTTTCACTTTCCAGACCCGCACTTTAGGTCGTGTTTCGGAGTATAAATCGTGTTTAGATCGGAGTGTAGTTCGTGTTTAGGTCGGAGTATAATTCGTGCTTCTTGGTCTGTCTAGTTCATCGATATAGTCTAGTAGATGTCGATCTCGTATTGTTTGAGTAACGAGTCGAGTCACGACGTCTGTACGTCGTTCGATGTACGTCACAATCAATGATTCTCAACACGCACCCGCATCACACAAAAATCTCATCGCGCGCATCTCGCACTTTTTTTATTATTATTTGGATCTTCTTCTTCGTCGTCGTCGTCTTCTTCTTCTTCTCCACATCCTTCATCCTTCATCCTTGTTGACATAGTAATATCGATACACTGGTACAGTTAGTATGTTTCGTCTTTCCTTTTTGATCTTGACTACTACTACGGCGTTGTTGGCCGTTGCCGCCGCCGCCACCACAGAAGCAGCAGCAGCAGCAGCAGCAGCAGAACAAGGCGAAGTTCTTCTCCATTTCTTGGCACCTCATCCCCTCGCCGGCTTGCCAGTAGTAGTAGTCAATGATGCCAACACGGTCGCCGCCGCCGACATGTTGGGTCATTACGGCAAACCTCCGGATGCTTGCGAAGGAGATGAAAAGGCCTTTCAAATCTCGGGAATTCCAGGAATGGTACGTAATAATAATATGGTTGGGATGATGTCCGCGGAAGAAGAAGCCGCATAGCAGCAGCAGCAGCAGCGGTAGAAAGACGACATTTTTTTGCGTTGCGTGCTCCGGTCGCTTTCTTTCTTTCTTTCTTTCTTTCTTTATTCTATTATGCGACTTGACTGCCTAACTGACTCATTCTATCATGCGCTGCGTTTCCATTCATGATGTTGATTCCTATTCCTATTCCTATTTTTAGGTTTGCGCTCCCACTTGCACTGCTGCCGGAGGATGCCCGACCGATCTTCCCGACGGTGTCACGGCCCGTCCCCAGTGTGCCTTGGAGAATCGCTCCACCGGAGACAAGTATTGTGTCTTGATTTGTAATGCTGCTGCTGATGCTGCTGACATTGCTGAAATTGCTGCTGATGCGAATTTGCGTGGCAACAACAACAACAACCACAACAATCCTGCCAATGGCGGCGACCGCCTGACCGATGGTGCTTGTGGAGATGCGACTTGTCAAATGGTCCAAGCTGGACTTGGAATCTGCACCTACGATGTCTAGATAGCTAGCTAGCTAGTTAGCTAGTAGTAGCAGAAGTGCAAATCACAAATCATACTGGACTGGACTAACTGACTCATTCTATCATGCGCTGCGTTCTCATTGTGGATGACGATGATGATGATGATGATGATTCCTATTCCTATTTTTAGCTAGCTCTTGTACAAGTAGAGTACTAGGTTCAATCGGCACCTTCGTCTTCTTCTTCTTCTTACTACTACTACTACTACTACTACCAGTAGAGTAGAGAGTAGATCCTCACGCTCAGCCGCAGGCTCTAGCCGTACTCTATCCCGAGACACGCTGCCGCCTCCTCCTTCACCATGGCGGTAAGTGTTGTTGTTATTGTTGTTGTCATTGTTGTTGTCACCGCTATTGGACACACTTGCCACTACTACTACCGCCATCACTGCTGCTGCTGCTGCTGCTGCTGCTTTTGTTGATGGATGCCGGATCCGAACCAATGATGCTGCTGCTGCTGCTGCTGCTGCCAATACTACTATTTTCATCGTCTTCATCTTCATCTTTGTCGTCTTTGTCTTCGTCTTCGTCATGATGATGATGATGATGATGATGATGATCTTTTTCTTGTTGACTCTCATGATGATGATGAAGATTGTTTGGATGACTCAATGAAGATGATGCTGCCGAAGAAGAATACTTCATAATCATGATGCCCCCCGATGGTGGTGGTCGTCGTGATGAAGAAGGTCGTGATGATGAGGATTCGTCATCCTCACGATGAATAGTAGCTGTCGCAGCAGCCCGTCGGGATCGTACCGGACGACGACCTGATGCTGATGCAGAATAAGCAGCAGCAGCAGCAGCAGCAGCAGCGACACCATTTTGCATCCTTTGCTGTTGTGGTTGTTGGTGTCGTTTCCGAGCGGCCAAATAGGTAGGATATAGGTAGACACAAAAATTGGGCAATCCTTGCATGGGTGTCGCCATGGCAGCCAAGAGCAATATAGCATAGTACACCACGGTAGTAGTAGTAGTAGGAGGACGATGATGACCATCAATCGTTTGTATGATTCGAACAATCGTAATGGGAATCCATGTACAGTAAAAGACACATGCATATCGAAAACATTGCATGGCGACTTGACGACGTCGTTTGGAAAATTGTAAATGAGGATCTTTTGGGTGGTTTACTGCTGGTTGCTGATGTTGCTGTTGCTGTTGCTGTTGCTTGGGTCGTTTCTGGAGACGATGAGCCGCAAAGACTAATAATTGAGAAGCATTGAGAGACGAAAATAACCGAGAGGAGGAATTGTTCTGTTGCTCCTGCTGAGAGGTGAGTGCGGCTCCTTCTTCTTCTTCGTCGGGACTGGTGGTACCACCACCACCAACGGCAGTAGTGAAAGAGACATCATCCTTCATTCTTCTTTGGTCTTTGTCCGGGTCGTCATATCCGTAGTCGACCACGACAGTACGATTCTCGTGATGCTGTTGCTGTTGCTGCTGTGGCGGATCGTGCGAGTAGGAGCAAGAACGCTTGTTGGCACTATCATCATCATCATCATCATCATCCAATTCCTTCTTCTTGTTGTTGTTGTTGTTGTTGTTTTGTGCTGGATCATGATGATGATGATGATGATGATTGGTTGATGATGATGGCAAGACTGTGGTGGCGGAATCATCGTTCATAGAAAACGCCGAATGTTCTTGCTGTTTACCACCACTTGGAGGATCCGCGTTTGCAGGACCAGAACCAGCACCAGCACCGTAGTAGTAGTCTTCTTCTTCTCGAGTAGGACTTTGTTTCGTAGTAGTGTATCGTTCGGATTTCAAAGTAATTTTTCGGACATGAAAAAATACGAGAAGTAAATGAATGGACACTATCCAAATCGCCAACCAAAGAGGTCCATAGAAAAAGGCCCATCGATAGACATTGGCATGATTGGTCACCATGCTGTCAACACCATCACCATCATTATCATCATCGTTGGGAGCAATCCAACACCATAAATTGGCCGAATGGAACAAATCCAAAAACAGTCCTGCGACGGCCGTACTGGTCGCCCATACCAAGGGTATAGCATGAAGCCAAGGTTCAATCGTTTGCAATTGTTCTTCCTTCCACGAATATCGAATGACCAACAGATAGTAGATGGATAACGAAACATTGTAGAGGGGCGATGAAATTCCAAATTGTGTAAAAAAACCTTGAAAGGTACAGGTCGTGACATTGCCCGATGCCCATAAAATGCCGGTACTTTCTGGAATGGGCCACGTCGAGAGTGCCAACCACAAACTGCTGCTCACGTCGGCGGCCGCCATGCCCAATAATAATCGATGATAGACCTTCTGATTGCGTCGTCTGGTACTGCTGTTATTATTATTATTATTAGTAGTAGTAGTAGGATGATGATGATGGTGATGGCGATGATGCCTTGTTGCGTCTCTGCCTCCTTTTCTTCTCCGTTTCAATAACAACACGATGATGCAAACGGATGACGCCAGAGAAGCCGTTCCTGTTATTTTGGGCATGACAGCCAGGGCCTTTTGCTGGCCCAACGAAAGGGACATGATGCTGCTGGTGGTGGTGGTGCTGTTCTTACTACTACTAGTACTGTATGTTGGCGTTCGAATGCTACTACTAGCTAGTAGTACAATAATATGCTGATGTTCTTCTTGTTCTTCTAAAACATTGGAGATGATAATAATATATTCTGTGAACGACGTGATTGAAGTGCGCTCTATCTGCTGATGCATGTGAATAATGCATGCATGCTGCATTCATCTCAAAAGCAAGAAATTGCGTGAAAGCAGAACGGATACTGTACCACATCGCGTGCGTACGTCGTCCGGAACAACTAGTAGATTCTTGACCCGACCGCGTCGCGAGGCTACTACAGTACTACTACTACCGGTAGTAGTACGAGTACTAATAGCTAGTAGTAGAGCTACCGGTAGCTCTCGTCCCCACCTCTTCTCTACTACTAGCAGCTAGTAGCTAGTATATTTTTTGCCACGTCGTCAAATGTCCTTTTTTCTTGATCAAGAAGCCGTGGACGACGACGACTACTATTATTCTTTGGGAAAGCTGGCAAGCCAAGGTCCTCGCTTTGCCCAACAACAAGAGCTTTGTTGGGCGTAATAATAATAGTAATAATAATAATAATAATAATAGATAGTCGACGATAAAAAACATGTACATGCATGCTGCTTCTTTGTCTACCAACAAGAAGGAAGTAGCACTTTCTTACTGCAAGTATCATAGTTGAAATATGTTGTTTACAATATTCAAGAAAACGAGCTACTCTACTAGTAGTACTAGAGATCGATAGATAATAGACGCCGGCATGGTATCATGGATGTTTTGTTTTCTGAAACAAGTAGTTTGTGCTCGCTCCCTACTATTCACTGGCACTCGGCTGCTGCTGCTGCTGCTGCTGCTGGCCCTGGCCTTGATGGTTGGCGTTGTTGTTGTTGTTGTTGTTGTTGTTGTTATTATTGCTTGGACTAGTAGTACCGCGCCCTGGTCGTGCTTTACCCTTGCGTCCTCCTCGCCCACGTCCTGGTCCACCACGGCCTCCACCCCTACCACCCGTGTTCTTGGAATTGTTGTTGTTGTTGTTGTTGTTGTTGTTGCGAGGAGACGGGGTGGTTGGATTGGTAGTAGTAGTAGTAGTAGTAGTAGTAGTACCGGAAGGAGAAGACGAAGGACTTCCACCTACAGTCGTAGCAGCAGCAGTAGCGGTAGTTCCTTCCGCTCCACCACCCGACTCTGCCTTGGACGGCGTCGTCGTCGTTGTTGTTGAGGATGATGGCGAAGCAGCACCACCATTTTGTTGTTGTTGTTGCTGTTGTTGTTCGGCCCATTTGGTCAAGATGGCATGAGCATTTTGAACTTGAGCTTCAGTCGATCCCAAAATGGTTAACATCCAAAAGGAGGATGTCGATGATGATGCAGATGAAGAAGCAGCAGAAGCGTTCTTCTCTTGATCGACAACAACACCAGCAGCAATATTGGCATTGCCAGCTACTTTTTTCTTCTTGATGAGAGTATCCGTTTTACGACCGACACTTCGTAGTTTCGTTTGACTCGGCAATTGTGTGACTGTCAATTGGGCTTGATGAGAATACGCCGACGATGACGACGACGAAGAAGCGGTAGACTGTTGCCGTTGTTGTTGTGCGCTCGGTTGAGTGGGCGTTGTCGAATGACTGGCCTGAGAAGTGCTAGTACTACTACTAGCAGCAGTAGCAGTGGGAGTATTGGTGGTGTTGTTATTTCCCGTCGTCTTGATTCCCTTTTTAGGAGTGGTAGTAGTAGTAGTCGATGTCGGTGCTGCTGTCGGTGCTGTTGTCGTGTTGTTGTTGTTTTGATCTTGTTGAAGTAAAATATCACAGATACTTTTCAAACACAATGCACAATTCGACAGGGGTCCTTCCAGTTGCAAGACATCCAATTTCAATTCTTTCGGTGGTACCCAAATCCGACAATTCGATTGGGCCGAAGTATGTTGCAAGGTCCAACCACGTTTCCCCACAATCGAAGCATGTCTTTGTCGTCCAAGTGGAACATCAATAATCGAATCTTGAATAGTAGTAGTAGCAGTAGTATTCATAGTACTGCTGGTGCCACTGCCGCCACCACCGCCGCCGCCGCCGCAGAGTCCTGCCAGTTTATTGGCAACCGTCCAGGCCGCCACTGGATCCGCCCGAATCACCACTGGAGTCCAATTGGGATCTGAAAAGTCCAAAGGAGTGTAGGTAAAGGGAACACTACTACTGGCAGGATTGGCTGCTGCTGCTGATGGTGCTGATGGTGTTGTCGGCGTAGTAGGAATTGTGGCGGGATCCACTGAAGTATTGATCAGCAAGGAGGAAGAAGTGGAGGAGGACGCATCTGCTCCGGCTTTGGCAGGAGACTCCAGTCCGCCAGTGCCAATGGTACTACTGCTGCTACTACTACTAGTCGTATGTCCTACGATACTGACTCGGACCGGAGGAGCATTAGGCAACTGGGCTTGTTTTTGAATGGATGCAATGGTGGCGCCCCGGCGTCCAATCACGGCACCGACACACATGGTGGGAATGTACATGGTGATGGTCATTTGAGCGACGGGAAGTTGCGACAACCATTCCCAACTACTGCTGCTGCTGCTGCCGCTGCTTTTTTTAGTGCTGGGAGTAGTAGGGGTAGTGGTAGTGGTGGTGGTAGTGGCTGTGGTTGTGGATACCTCCAAGGATGGAGAAGAAGCAGACGCCGGGGGCGGGGGCGGCGGAGAGGAGACCGCCGTGCTTGCGGTTACGGCAGCCACCATCGTGTAGTTCGTATGTATGTATACAGTGTGCAGTGTACAGTACAGGTGGTGTAGTCCAATGAATATACAGTATCAGCTGTACAAACCCACCGCAGACCGCAAGTATATTCAAGAAGACTCACTCACTCTGCTCCGTTCTATGCCCTTTAGTTATTTACGAGCACTGCCTGTCTGTATGATTATACCTGACCTGCGGGCAGCTCTCTGTAAAACCGAGAGAGAGAGAGAGAGACCCGTAGACTAGTAGACTACGTTTAGATGTAGGAGCAACAACACAGCGATGTGATGTGATGTGATGGTGTATATTCGCAATAATGTCCTTCGCTGTAACAGCAGCAGTATTATGATTGTGTTGAGTGTTGGGATGCGCGCGTGACATGGAAAGGATTTTGTTGCGTTTTTTCTCGTGTCATCGTGACGACGACGGAGATGCGATATGCGTTGCGATCGTCTTGCGCTGCGAATTCCCCCCCTCAATCCCCCACCGTTTCACGCCCCCTCCCCGCTTCTCCCCCCCCCCGCCCAAAACACCGTGGTCAATAAGAAGAACGAACAACGACAAAGACATTCAAGTTGTCGTAGGTACAGTATAATAGTAGTATGATGACTCTTGGAGTCTACTACCGGTACTTGTACCGGTAGGCTACGGAGAGAGAGAGAGTATGTACAGTACGAGTTCCATCAATCCAAGTCAGGAGTAGTAGTAGTAGTACCGGTAGAAGTAGAGAAGCGCACAACGGATGAGAATCCCCATCGAACAGTATTAGCCCCGAGATGTTGTATTATTTAATTTTCTTACTGTGGACGTTGTTCTTGAATCTACTAGTAGTAGAAGTAGTTTCCTGGTGTGTTCTTTCATTTCTTGTTGGTGTTATTGTCGTGGATCATCCTTGTCGTCTACTCCGCGTACGGTGGTAGTACTGAATAACAAGCTACTACTGCTGCTCCTACAACAAGGAATTGCGGGTGTCTTCGAGTTTCTTCATAATCTCACCCACAGTACGATCCAAACGATCGGCAATCTTGATTTGTTCGTCGTGAGAAAGAGCATTAAAGGCATCGCACAAATCCCCATCGACTACATGCATGACGGGTGCATAGTACGAACGATAGGCTTGAGGATCGCGGCCCGTGGGACGGGGAGCATCTGTGCGAAGATGCCCTTCGAGTTGGGTGAAGAATTCCACGTCATCGCGAGACGTAAAGGGCACCAGCGCACCGATACGGCCCGTCACCGTCACGTAGATGAGGGACTCGGCTCCACCGGCCACCAGAGATGACCGAGTCATACTGGTCACGATTTCTCCCACGTAGTATTGGCACAAGACTTCTAGTTTGGCAGTCGTGTCCGTCTTGGCAGTATCCCATAGAGCTCGCTGGCCCGTCAAGTCAAGGGCACCGGTGTCGGCCCCACGCGGAAGACGCATGACACAAATATTTCCAAACTTGTCGCCGACGGCAACCGTATTCCAGTCCAAAAGCTCTTGACAGACAATCGGGCGAGGACTTGGGTCGTTGGCCACAAGGACCAAGCGATTGGAAGTTGCTTCGTAGCGGATCATGTGAAGACTTCGCATCATATCTCCAAAAAAGGCACGATCACCCGCCGTTTGGATAGTCTTGACAAAGGTAGGGAGACCTCGTAGTTCACACTTTCGCAACAGTTGGCGTTTTCCCATTTCGTACAAGCGAAGTGTCGTGCCGATTCCTACCAAGAGTCTTCCTTGAAAGTGAGCCAGTGCTAGGACAGGACCATCGTCCACGTTGGTTCGATGAAGGAGTTGAAGACGATCTCCATTGACGACACGGTACAATACCACATGGCTTGCGGTATGGCGAAGGGGATTCATACTCATTCCAGTGACTGTGCCGACAGCCAACAACGATTCGCCACCACGAGTATGGAATCGGACCGAGCAGCAGCAAAGAGCGGCCTCGTTTCGATTCATTTCAATACAATCCAATGTCCGACACGATTGGGATGGATCCAACAACCGAACGCAAGATCCCCAGTGGCCCGATTCCGGAGGAAGAGGACCTCGAATCGGGGTTTGGCGAGCCGCCTTTTCGGCCTCGTCTTCATCATCATCGTCGTCGTCGCCTTCCTCTTCTTCCTTTTTCTTGCCGTCTTCTTTCTCTTCGTCATCACTATCTTCGTCCATATCCATGGCATCGCTATCCTTTTGACCTCCTTTCGAAGCCTTCTTCTTATCGGCTCCACCGGTGGGATCAAACCCCATACTCGTCTTTTCCTCCAACCCGTAGTCATTGTAGTCTGACTCGACCACGGCCAGGACGACTTTGCGTTTCGTGGCTGCCGCATCCACGGCGCCAGCAGCCGTAGATAACAAGGTCATTTGACGAGGCGTGTATCGGAGAGGAATTCGATTGGTATTAAAGGCTTCGTCTTCTCCGCCTTCCATGCCGCCGGTATCGACAGAGATGATCCGCAGGGTCTTGCCCGCTGTCGCCACGACGCCTTCTGGAACAGCGTCGGACGAAAAGGCGCATCCATGGTCGAGCGGAGCATACGACAAGGGTGCCATGATATGTTTACCCGAGGCCGCATCTAAACGGCTGATCCAAGGACGACTCGACAAGAGCAACATGGCCGATCGTTGTTCGAGAGGAATACGGGACACCGAAACGGGACGAGCACCCAAGAAACGACGTGTCGGACTCGTTCCAATGGCTCCCGTAATTGGATCGACAGTAGCTCGCAACGACGATCCATCTTCCAAACCAATCATTAGAATCAAATCGTCATTGGCTCCTCCACTACCAGATCCAGCACCGCCGGCCGGAGTTTGGAGAGAGACACTGTGCGGTCGACTCTTGAGAGCGGTACTGGATTTTTGTTGCAGAATTTTAGAGCCAGGTTCCAGACTGACAATCTTGACGGTTTGATCCCGACATCCGACGGCGGCAAAGAGGGATCGGGATTTGCCCGGTGCGACCGTTCCCGCATCGATACAGCAGACATCGGCGCCCATTTCCCGAGTGGCACTTTCCGTCAAATTGCCGCTCAGGGCATCCAATTCAAAATACGTCACCTCGCCTCCGGCCAGGGCAATCAAGACTTGAGACGTATTGGCGGAAGCGCATTCAATACGTTTGAGACCGGGACAATGCCACTGTTTGGCTTGTCCCCGTTGGATATGACGGACGCCCGAGGGATGAATTTGGCAGAGCGATCCTCCCTTCAAGGAAGAGCATGCCAAGGTCGGAGCATTGGTCAAGAATCCGGATTCACGTCCGACTTCTTCGACCGTATCTCCGACACTCAGAACCAGGGTAGCATCGGCAAAACTGACGACAATATACTTGCTGTTGGTACTGGGAGCTTCTTCTTGAATGGTAAAGATCCCACCTGGAATTCCTGGCAATTCTGAAACGGCCAATTCCGTCACGGATGCTCCATGTCGGAGGATGCGCAAGGAACTGCACGGTCCCCGTCCGCCCAGGGTATAAATTTGAGGACTTACTTCATTCCCGGCCAATTCTCCCACCAACAATCCCGTCGTAGGAGAAGGATTGTCCAGGGTATATATAGAAATAAGATTTTGAAGCATGGTTGGAGTAAAGGTCTGAGCGACCGATACAGCCTTGGCGGTGGTCAATTCCGATAGGGGTGGCGGGGAGGGGCCCAACTGTTCGGAATGATTCGTCGGAGCATTGGGTAGATCAATCCGTTCGAATTGATACAAGGCATGATCTCCAAATTCGGCGGCACAAAACAAGAGTCCCTTTTTGGAAATATTCATGGAATTGGCCGTGGGAAGTGTATCCAAGAGTGCCATGTGGATACCAACGACGACCGTAGTCGCCCTGCTGTCATTTTCTTGTAGGTCCATGGAAATCTTGTAGACATCTCCCAGTTCGGTTTGGGCGACGGCAAAGAATTTGCCCTTTTTTTGACGATGCACGACCAATTGCGTCACGAGAATCCCCCGCTTGGTTTCCCACTTGCGTCGGGGAACGACACAATGGATCGGATGCCCGTCGTTGGGCAAATCGGGATGATAATAGGAAACATAATCTTCACTTCCTACCAGCACTCCCGAAGGTCCATCGCTTCCTCCGGGCAGGGCAGCCAAACAGCAGGCCGAATTGGGAACGGCCATGGCCCATTTGCGGGAGACATGATTCAATCCCAGATCCAATTCATAATACGCAAGCTGCTTTTGAGCCTCGTCTTCATCATTAATAAGAGTAGTTTCTTCACTGTAGTAGTAGTCTTGTTCGGGATATTGTTGTTCCAACGTGGCAAAGATGGGATTATCATATCCATTGTCGACACCGACCGTCGCAAAGGTCAAGGTTCGAGATCGATGCGCTTCCAGAGGACTGGCAATATTCGTCGTCGTCGTCGAGGTCGTCGAGGTTGTACCACCACCACCACCGCCGCCGCCGCCACCGGTATGGTTCAGCACATAGACCAATTTGCGTTTTTCCAAGGCGCTCACCAAGACGGCCCGTCCTTTGGGATCGCTGGCAACATATTGACCGGGCGTACTGCGACGACAACCCGTCTTTCCAAACACTACCGACTGGAATTTACTGCTAGTACTACTAGTACTACTAGTGCTGCCCTGTTGTTTGGAAAAATCCACCAAGGACCAAGCTCCGGCATCACTCGTGACGGCCAATAAATCACGTTTTTCTCCCGTCATGCGTACGGTAGCCAAAGATCGTACAATCGAATGCGTTTCGATACGTTGCAAGAGCTTGAGTAGAGTTCGAGGAGAAGGAGGAGGAGCTGGAGCTTCTTCATTGCCATCATCATCTTCCGTAATAGTAGTAATAGTAGTAGTCACGATACCATATAGTTCCAAGACACCCCCCGCCTTGGCCACACAAATTTGTTGGACGCCCGTCGCTGCCTCCAACGATGTACTACTAGTACTAGTACTACTCGGAAGAAGAAATTCTCCAATGACTGATTCGATAATAGCACCACTGGGTTTGAGACGCACATCCAACAATTTCATGGCGAGCGATGTGACGGGAACTTGAGATGCTGCTGCGGCTGCGGCGGCGGCTTTGGCCGCGGCGGCCTCGTCGCCGGATTTGGCATCGACAGTCGTGGTAGTAGTAGTTGCGACTACGGCCGGAGCAGCAGCAGCAGAAGCAGCAGCTGCAGCTGCTGCGGTACTTTCATCGAGCGGTGCCATATGGATCTTGTGTTATAGGCTGTTGTAGCTGGCAATAATGCTGTATGTGCGTGCTTATGATTGCTTGCTTGTTTGCTTGTTTGCTTGCGGAACCGCTATCACTGTACTCAATTCACACAAACAGATGGGTGTGGATGAACGACGACAGCGATCAACCTGACTGATGCCCTAATACAGTATTATGCTGCTAATAATATCCTACCGGCGGTATCATAATCATAATAAGATCAAATCTGCAGCAGCCGCATCGGATCGATAATAGAGAGCGGCGCAATGGTCGGCGGCGGGACAACCGCACAACCGCACGAACGTGCGGCTGTCGCGTTCGTCTCGCCGCAAGCACCCAATCTGGATAATACAACCCCCCCCTTACCGACAGTACTAACTGTAGCTGAGTTACAATACGTAGATACATAACGATGCTTGCTTTATCCATCCATCCAAAACAAAGAAGAAGAAGAGGGGTCCCTATGTGTTCGTCATGCGTTAGTCGGACAGTCGGACACTTTTGTACCGTCCGTGCGTTGTTCACATAGTACGTACACACTACAGTACAAGTACTACTAATCTACTACGATGATGATGATGATGCTGATGATGTTCGTCTGTTTGGTGCGAAAATATTATAATTTACCAAAAAAAAGAACATTGAAACATCATCCTCGCATCATCCTCGCATCATCCTCGCATCATCATCATCATGTCGACGACGACGACGACGACGACAACATCAACGACCACAATGCCAGGAGCAGCAAGGCGGCGGCGACGGGGAATCATAAGAAAGGATTATGCTCTTTTTGTGGCATTCGTTTGGTTTGGATTTCTGCTTCGGGATACTTGGAATCTTGTATTCGTATTGACAACAACAACGTCCTCGTCGTCGAGCCACCACCAACAGCAAGGACACGATAGTAGTACTACGACTACTAGTAGTACTACCACCTCGTCGTTCGACATGCCATATTATAATAATCAACCCTTGGTATCATCAGTAGTACTAGACGGTCGTGCAGTAGTCAGCACAAGAGGATATGATGATGATGGTGATACAAACAACAACAACCACAACAACAACAACAACAATACGAGCAACAACAACAAGAAGAAGATCAGCAGCAATACCAATACCAATACCAATACCAATACCAATACTATGCACGTGCTCTTGGCTCTGGCCGACAACCAAGTGGGGTTCTTTCGAGAAGTGGAAATCCTACTCAAAAGTCTTCTGTTGAATGCACCCGAATATCCCAGTTCTACTACTAGTACTACTAGTAGTACTAGTACTAGTACAAGCACATTGGTGATTCATATCATGGCCGATGGTCCAGCCTATGCCATGTTGGAACAACTTTTCTATTCGTCGTCCGACGAGGACGAGGACAAAGAAGGCGAAAGCAACAACAACAACCACAACCACAGAGGACCATCCGCCACCACCACCACCACCACTAATCTACATTTGTGGAAGTCCAAGAATCCGGTCATCATTCAAACGTATAATTGTGAATCGTACCTTCCACAATGGAAACGCAAGATCCGTTCCTTGTACCGACGGGGTGGGATGGATATTCAAAGTGCGCGACGAGATTTGGAATATCATACCATGGGAACATGGTTCCGTCTATTGGCGCATAAAGTGCTAACCATGCCACCACCGACACTACCGACACCATTACTACCACCACTATCACCGCCGCGAAAGTACAACAACCACAACCACAACAACACTACTACTACTGCTACTATTGAAAATGTCTTGTATTTGGATTCCGATGTGGTTTTATTGGCCAATCTACAAGATTTGTGGAAGCATTACTACATGTTTGACAACGACGTCGACCACGACCACGACGACGATGACAACAACTCTTTGCACCCAAACTACTATTTTCAGTGGGGTGCCTCGCAGTGTGCCGGATTTCTTATTTTGAACATACAAAAATTAGAAGAAATGTGGAACATTGTCGATTCGTTTGGATTAAACAAGGCTCGGCAAGAAATAATAAAAATGCAACAACAACAAACTGGTGGTGGTGGTGGTGGTGGTGGTTCCAGCAGATCCAGCAATATCATGGCCGATCAATTATTCCTTCGTACCGTCCAACTGGCCCAACCCGACAGGGTAGGACGGTTACCGGACCGGTGGGACAATACCATGGCGTCGACACTGTGGCGTTGGAAAACGACGTTGGTCGAAAAACGACCACAGATTGGATACATTCATTTCAATGGAGGAGGATATACGCAACACGCTTGGTTTTTGGAAAATGATAGTACGACTACTACTACTACCACTAATGCTACTGGTGGTGGTGGTGGTGGTGTTGATGATGAAGCAGTAGTACAACAACAAGTTCTCTACGACCATGCCTGGTTGACCAGCAAGGATGCTCGTGTGGCCAGCAGTTTTGGAATTGCCGATTATTATATTCGACTTCCATGGAAATGGGCTCGCTACTTTGCCGAGGCCAAGATCCCACCATGGAGCAACGGAAGTCGTATTGAAATTCACTACAAAAATCGTACAACAACAACAAGAACAAGAGGAACAAAAAGATGAAGTAGAAGACGAAGAAGAAGACTTTCGTCGTAGTACTAAAGACATTTTGTTGAAAAGAATGCTCTACTACTTAGTAGAGCTAGCTAGCGAGTATTGCTGCTAGAGAGTAGTGTAAGTAACAGTAACAGTAGTTACTACGAGCTAATTAATATACTACTAGTAGTCGTAGTATTTCATTCTTGTCTTTTCGTATGGTCTTTTCTTGTCGCCGGGCAAGAAGAAGAATGAGGACGAGCGTTTGTTTCTCAACTCAAAAATATAATTCAGCCACTACTAGTACTACTACTACTACTACTGTACTCTGACGCTCGAGAGCAATGAATAATCTAATCATCCTCTCCTATTGCGACGGCGGTACTACTAGTAGGAATAGTACGAAAGTTGAAGAGTTTCAGCAAATCCTCATAATAATGTATTTGAGTACGAATATCATCATCTACAGTATGTACTACGTATCAGCATGAGTACTACTGTAATAGCAGAGTGAGTGAATCGTCTGCACGCCATCCGCCGCGGCACCTATGCCATGCTGGTTGACCTTTTGGCCAAAAATAACTCGACGAGCGAAGCGAGGAGGATCGCGCTGTACATCCGGGTCCTTTTGATATACAACCGGGCCCCTTATGTGTCGAATTCCGACGCTGTTATTCTTTTATCGCTGTGCTATTCCAACGCATTGTTATTCCAAATCACAATTCAGTATCATCAACTATTTCCAATACTTGCTCTCTACAGTACCATATTATCATACTCTCTGCAATGGCAGGTAAAGGAGGACGTCCTCACGGCACAAAGAAGACGGAAGAGGAAAAGAAGGCGGCAAAAGCAGTAAGAGATGCGGCTCCGTGTTCAACTTCAAATCGTTCTTCAAAGTCAAAAGGTGAATGATGCTGTGAAAAGCATCGGGCCCGAGCTCCAACGACTGCGAGACATGAATGCAAAAGGATATCCCGCGGCATTGACTGCTGCTGCTACTAGTATTCATGAGGAGGAGGTCGGTACAGCTAGTATCATGGCTACTACTAGTGCTACTACTAGTGCTACTACTACTGAAGCGACAACTGCTACTACTACAAGTACAACTACTGCTGCTAGTACCACTCGTGAAGCGACAACTGCAACTGCAAATGCAACTGCTACAAGTACAACTACAACTACTGCTGCTAGTGATTCTAGTGCTATGAACCGTCTTACAAGATGGCCCCAGATGGGTGTCTTACCAGCGATGGAACGACCATTTGTCCCGGCTGCAATGGAACAAGATTCTACAGACCGAACTCGAAGGCTAGTTGGTGGCATGTGGATAGGAAGCAACAACTTGTTGCTGCCTACTGCAACTACTGCTACTACAACTACTGCTGGGCGAAAACGTGGTCGTGATAAAGCAACAAGGCAGGGTCGAACATGCAAGGCTTGCGCTTGGGAAGACTGTCGAGGACGACATGCAACTTATGGTGCTCCCATGTGTCAATTTCCAACAATTGTAACTACCAACTAGCTTGCTTTTACTACTACTACTAGCCGTAACAAAGCAAGCATTATTATATCACTACTACTAGCCGTAACAAAGCAATGTTTTACATAACGAAACGACAAGACCTTTTGCTCGAGGAACAATACCTTTTGCTCGAAGAACATCCTTTCCACCAATCAAAATCCTTTAATAAGAGCAAAAGGGTCAACCACCACCATTGAGGTGCCTCCGCCGCGCCCCTATACACGTACAGGCCTACCGCGCCGGCAGAGCTCTTCCCAGGATTCAATATCGATTTTTTTCGTTTTGTGTCTACTAGCCAAACGACAGTACTGTACTTCACCTTCTTCTGTATCTTCTCCATCTTCTCTACCAAAACAATGACACATAATACATACAGTACAACATATGTACATGTGTTGTGATGCGTCTCTTTGTTCCATACAACAAAACAAAACAACAACATGATTTGAATTCTTTTGATTCCATTACACTGGTAATAATATCATCTACTACAGTACTGTACATAATATATTTTCGTTTGGCATCATCATCAGTCATCATCATCATCTCCATCATCATCGATTGATGAAAGCATCAAAAACATATCAATATAAATAATAATGATGATAATGTCGTCTCGTAATCACAACAGGAACGTTCACTACTACTACTACTTGCGGTGGTGGTGCTGGTGGGGCAATAATAATCATACTGGCATCGGTATTGTAATGGGACTTGTAATGCTGTTGCTGCTGCTGGAAACCACCACCACCACAGCAGCAGCACTGGCGGAATTTGCTGCCATTGGCGGTGGGCTCCTGTTGAATCCCGAAGATCAATCCAAGGTCCAAGGCATTCGACTGCCGCCCAAGTGTCCTAGGAGTAGTAGCAGTAGTAGTGGTGGTGGTAGTGATGATCTTGATGACTATACTACTACTACTAGTCTGCAAGTGCCGACCGATGTCGAATACACAATTCTACCCTCGTCGACCGATGCGATCTTTGTCTTGACATCCCCGGCCAATTTGGTAACGACTCGGCTCAACAAGAATAACAACATGATGGAGTTGGAATGGAACGCCGATGTGTTAAAAGCACTTTCGCCAGTGCAACAGCAACAGCCGCAGCCGCAAAATGCATCTGTCACTACTAGTAGTATTAGTGCGACTAATACTACCAACACTACCGGTACGAATACTACCATCACCAGTTCGGCTGCTGCCGAAGAATCATCATTATCACTATTATTTTCGTTTGGGATTGTCATTCAAATCCCCAATAGGCAATTTCAAAGTTTGGAATCCTGTTGCCACGCCCAGACGCAAGTATTGGAAGGATTTACCAACGTTCAAAGTTTCATCTTGAGCAGTGGATCCGAAACACGGGCCATTATTTTCACACCATCCTCAACATCAACAACATCAACTACTACAAATGCTGATACTGATAGTGATACTGATGATACAGCATCGACAAATCCACCAACATTGCCTGGCATTCAAATATCTTCCGGTGCCAAGGCCACTATCGAAGGGAATGAATTTGATACGATTGTCGCATCGTCCGAGGCCGAGCTTCGTCTCAAGGGAAACATCACGACCAGTCTCCGAGCAGAGTCGGCGGCCAGTATCGTTTGGCAGGGTTCCATGAGTAGTAGCAGTACTACTACCAATGATGCGAAAACGACTTGGTCTCTATCGAGCGCGGCTTCCTTGCTCGTCATAATCACTACTACTTTGGATGACGACCAAGACCAAGATATTTGCAATGCCATTGAAGTGGCAGATGATGCTTCCTGCAACACCACCAGCACCAGCACCACCAATACCCAACAAACAGTCAATGCCTTTTCAGATTTTGTTCTTGCTCTCGAGGACAATGGGAATCGAACCACATGCCTCCAATCACCATTTCCGGAATCAACAGCCTCCTCTTCCTCACCATCACCATCATCATCATTGAGAACAATAGGAGGAGTACCATTATCCATTCGATTCCTAGCGGCCGTAGCTGCTGCTGCTGCCGGTACGGCTTGGATCGTTTTCTAACCAAATAACTAACTAACAAATTAACTAACTAAGTAGTTGTTCGGGTTGCTATGATACTAGTAGAACAGTAGTAGTAGTAGTAGTATTTAGTACTACTTACTCGTCGTCATCGTCGTCATCATCTCCTCGATCGCTCTTGAGCGGCCGGCCCAGTCGGCGAATACGATCTCGCATATTGGCGCCTCTCTTTTGAGATCGGAACACTTGTGTATTGCTACCCTTCTCGGGAAGATCCCAATTCATGAATCCACGACAATGCTCGCTCATGCAATTGCAAGGAATCCGAGCCGCCAAATCCAACTCGAGTGGAAATTGGTAGTCGTACGTCAACTCTTCCCGTGGCTCGATCGCACGCTGGGCAATGATAATGACACGTTTCAAGTGCTCGTTGGGAGGGAGTCCTGGAATCACCTTGGCGATGCAGTTGGGATTGCAGTTGTGGTTGATATAGCGGCCGTGCCCACCATGAATGGTAGCGTCAATGACCAGCTGATCATCGAGTCGGAATTGGTAGTCTTGAATGCGTTGCTCTTGATACATTTTCTCTCGGGCTTCCGTGACAGCAAGAGTAACGTACTCGCCAATATATTCGGCCACAACATCTCCCTTCTTGAAGGACTGATCGGCAAACATACCCCATCCATGGATGCCACTGCCACGAACCGTCACGGCGACTTCATTGGCCGCCTTGGCCTTTTCATTCAAATCGGTCGTGCCATTGTTCAGTTCGCCTGCTAGTAGTCGAATATTATGGATTCGATCACGAGTCGATTGACTCGCCATGCCCGTGCTGAGACTGATCCGTGAGGGATGAATGCGAGAAACCTCGTTGTTCTTGCGCTTGGCCGTTTTCAAATGAGACGGTTGCGACAACTTTGCCCGCTTTAGATCGGGATCAGAAGGATTTCCGTCGCATCGGGCACAACCAGTGTTGCTACCCGAAAGACCATCCAAGCGGCGACCTTGAGCTCTACGAAGGACTCGAATGATTGAATCTTCTCTCCAACTGGGTAGATCCTTTAGTTCCACAGGATGGGTGATCTCTGCCGTCCGCTCGTCAATCGCTCGGCGTAGAGCCTCGTCCTCGGCATGCGTCCTCTTGGGAACGGGATTATAAATACCGGTACTGTCGGGGTAGGCAGCCAGTGCCGACTCGGCTGCTGCCGCGGTGCGTCGGACGGCAAGAGCCCCATAGTAGGCCGTCTCATTTTCCCGCGTGC
This sequence comes from Nitzschia sp. pyKryTriq1, assembly GCA_956465555.1. Lineage (NCBI taxonomy): Eukaryota > Bacillariophyta > Bacillariophyceae > Bacillariales > Bacillariaceae > Nitzschia > Nitzschia sp. pyKryTriq1. Next base: position 65,615 of record OY101119.1, read on the forward strand.
GCATAAAATCCGCGGAAATACATCGCCGCAGCCAATCGCTGTCTTCCAACATCTCGACCGCTTCGGGCCACGTTTTCCGCAAGGATGAAAACGGGTCTTCTACCAAAAGTTCGGGCGTAGGGCTGGTCGATCGATCGTCATCTCCTCCATTATTGTCGTCCTTGTTGGCCGGAACTCGAGTATTTCGTGGGATTTTTCTCCAAGCCATGGCGTGGGCGTCTTTAATAGCACTCATCCACTTACTGACACGTTTTTGCATGACAGTCAAGACATCGTACAATTCCTTGGCGGTTTTCCAATAGATGGAACCGGGTGGATTGTATGCCGAGGCATTGGTGCAAAGCAGTCGGCAGTCCGACACAAACGAGCCGAGAGTGCTGTACTGGTCTTCCAGGACGTTGTTTCGGATCTTGCCAAAATCTATCGGCTGCTTGACAATCGCAGAGTAGCCTTCGGCAGTGACAGGCGAGGCAAAGAGCAGCAAAGGATCTCGTCGCATTAGCGCCAGCAAGATTCCACAGCAGGCCACGCCGACGCACTTTTTATTGAGCTCGTCGGCTTCTTTCTTGTAGCGGAGGGCAAGTTCATGTCGATCTTGATCGTCTTCTTGGACTTCTGCTTGAGAGGCGGCCGTGATCCGAGCACTTCGGAGTCGTTTCGACGAAGGACGAGTGCCATCAGGAGCAGCGGGCTCGGCGGTCGTCGTACTGTCGTCATCGTCAACGTCCATGCTGTCTTCTTTAGATCGTGAGGAAACACTGTTATCGTCACCAAGCTCGCTATTAGAGTCGTGTTCAGGATTCTTCGGAGTTAAAACCTCATCCATCGAGGCGTCATCGCCTTCCTCGGCTCGGCGGTCCTGCGGCCGATGCTGCAATTTCGACTTGGGCGTAGGAGAGCTTAGAGTAGTTGGCGGCATGATAGTGAATGGAGTCCAGCGTTGACGCAGGATGCCACTTGAAATGGCAATGTCGGTTTCGTTTTGTGCCTCACTAGTGAGGCACTCTTTGATGGAAACTCGACCACACATGACTGTTTGAACCTTCAGATTATCCTTGACTGATGGCTCTTCGGTTTCAGCAGGCTCACCCTTTTCCGCACTTTTTACGGGACGAGCCACCGATCCTGCCTCTGGTAGTGGGGCAGGGCGTTTGGACATGTTGATAACCAATTGGGCCCGTCGGCATGGGATGCATCCGGTATCCGTCGCGATCACTGTGCGGCAACGCCCGCATTTGTTCAGATGTCCATCTCGGTCGTCGGTCCCACCGATGGTATCGTACGAGCGCTTTTGCCCAGCCGTGCGTCGAAGAGATGCTACCCCTCGATCCCAGGTTCCCTTTTTGTCCGAGTCATCATCCTGTCCGGAGAAATTGGGCCGAATGGGCTCGGGTACCTTCATGGCGACAGTTTCCTCGATGAATGTCACGATATCGTCAGCACGGCTACTTGGATCCGAAAGACTTTCCCAGGCTATCATCGGAAGTTTTTTGACAGTGACAGATTCTGGAATGTCCCTAGTCGCAAAGAGAGGAATATTCTTGGCGCTTTCTTCTGTCTCTGCTTCTGTGGGCACGTCGGGCGTGCGAGGACGAAGACCCAATCCAACACGTGTGGCTACAAGAGAGCTCAGCGGGGGCTGTAGTTTGGCACGATGTTCGATAGCTGGGATCCGGCGTTTCAAGACACTGCAAAAGTGTGTCCATCCCCGCGTGCATCCCAGACACTCGTCCCCAACGCTGGTCGAGAAAGGACCGTGGACATCAAAATGGGGGATCGTCACGCGATCGAAATCCATTTGTCCGTACTCCACCTCACTTCGGTTGGCAGTGAGCATTGGCATTGGGTGAAAACGCATGTCTTGCAAGAGCTCAAGAAGAATGCGATTTCGACTGGTGCCTGGTTCTGGCTTGAAGGGTTTGCTGCCAACCAGTGTTCCCAAGTACAGACGTTTGTGGTTTTCAAAAGTCAAAGCTTCATCGTCTAAAGAAATATCCACGTTGTCGTCATCATCCACGTCGCCATCGTCCAACAGCATGTCTCGAATATTCTTTTCTTCCTTCCATTCAATAATTTGCTGTTCGAATTCTTTCATGGACATGACCATGTATCGACGGACTTCACTATCGCTGAGCTTGGTCCACCATAGAGCTCCCTCCTTGGCGACTAGCTCGTTTCGCTCAAATCCCTTGGGCAGACGATTGAAGATACGGTGCTTTCGAGCCAGGTGCCGTTCGATCTTGAGCCTGTTTTCGTTCAAAAAGTAGAAAAAGGCAGGCGTAGCCTTCGGATTGCCTCCGTTAGTCGAAAAGCCGTGAGAAGAGCCGACACTGTCGGCATCATCATCGTCCTCACGAACGGAACGGATCGAAGGAGAATTCTTTGGCTCAGTGCCGTCAGACTTGTCACCCGTCTTCTTCTTCTTTTTCTTCTTTGGGTCGGTCTTGTCTTTTTTCGTTTTCTTGCTACCACTACTAGTAGGAGAAGAAGCAGTACCTGAGCCAGTGGCTGGACTGGATATTTCGGCTTCTAGTTCCATATTGGCCTTGACTTTACTCGACGGCAACGATTGCCGAGAACGTTTCTTGACTGATAGCGCGGGCTGACTTTTGATAGTCGAAGAGGCCTTTTTGGAGCCGCTTTCCTTCTTTTTCTTGATCTCTTTTGGCTTCTTCTTGTTCTTGTTGTTATTGATCTTGGAGCTTTTCTTCGCTTTGGTATTCGCGTTGGTAGTACTTGGACTACCATCCGGAGGTGCGGAAGAGGCATCGTCCACGTCCATACTATCCGACGCCCGACTCTCTTCGTCAGCCTTGGAGTCGTCATCAGCCTTGCTTCCATCCTGATCTTCATCCTCGTCCTCATCATCGTCTTCGTCATTCGAGGCTTCTTCTGCTTTGGAGTTCATGCCATCGTCGTCATCTTCATCATCCACGCCTTCGTCCTCATCGTTATCGTCATCATCGTCGCCATCGTCATCATCATCATCATCATCATCTTCCTCGTGTTTTGACTTTGAGGCATGACGCCTGCTGCTGCTACTAGTAGCCTTATTGGGACTGGACGTAGCCGAGGCTGATGTGGCGGTTTCCAATTCTTCGACGCGACAAATGCGACACAAGATACGATTGGGATCGGGTGGAGGCATACGTTTGCGAGGTGAATCGTCATCGTCACTATCATATTCATCATCATCATCATCATCATAGTCGTCAAAGTCATCATCTGGATGACAAGAAGGAAAATGAATCCATCCCTCACACGATAAACACTGCTGCAAGCCCACTCCTTTTTCATTGCATTCAAAACAAGTCCTCACTTCTTCCTTTTCTTTTTTGGTGGTCGCTGTTGTTGTTGGCGATCCTCCTTTTTTGGTAGGAGATTTTTGAATACTACTCTTCTTCTTTTTGTTGTTGTTGTTGTTGTTGTTGTTGGAAACACAACAAGAGGGACAAAACCATGGATCGTCGTCTTGTTCCAAAGAGATTTTACTGACTCCGGCAGGAACACAATCGCGATGATATACTCGTGGACATCCATCACAACATACGACATCACCCACTTCCCCACAACCGCTGCAATAAAAAGTATTTCCATCATGTCCCAGTGGAAGGACGACTTGAGGAGAAGGAGAAGTTCCAGTACTAGTAGGATCTTCTGGTTCTTGTTTGACAGCACCAGCTGCTATTCCTTGTTGTTGTTGTTGTTGTTTAGTACTGACACTATTACCCACCGAGGCTGATCGTTGACGCCTAGTAGTAGGACGAGACAGCGACGATGACGCCAAGGAAGGGGCCGTCGGCATTATTTGATTTTGATGATCGGCCAGATGGTCCGAGGGAACAAACACTTTACCTCCGACTTTCAGAGTGACTTGCATCGTTTTCACCGATGATGATGATGATGATTCTTCTTCTTCTTGATGATGATGCTTATTATTATTATTTTTCCCAGCAGCAGAAGCGGCAACAATAATATGAGCTACCAAACACGTAGGTTTGGCGGTAGCAGCAGCAGCAGCAGTGGTAGTACTTCTACTAGTAGACGTCCGAGGCGATGCTCGAGATGATCGAGGCACGGACGACAAAGAAGAAGAAGAAGTAGCAAGCGCGGGAACGGGTGAGGAAGAAGAGGAGGCGACCACCAAAGGACTGGCCATGGCCGGGTCCTTGTTCTTCGCAGTAGTAGCAGTAGTACTACTAGCACTAGCACTAGTAGAAGTGGGCAGTCCTCGTCCTCGTCGTGTGGGACGACTTGCAGCAGCAGCAGTAGCAGTAGCCACTGCGGCTGTGGACGAAGAAGACAAAGAGGTGCGGGGCGACGTTCGAGCAGTCGTCGTCGTCGTCGTCGTCGCAGCGGTAGCATTATTGTTATCAACGCTGCTGGTGCTGTTGGCGGCATCGGGGGCAGTATTACTACTACTACTAGTAGTAGTAGTATTCGCTGCGGCGCCTCCGCTCGAATTGCTCCGGCGGCGAGTGCTGGGCAAGCCTCCAGCCATTGTATATATTAGTACTTCGTACGGTACTGCTGATGAAGTGCAATCAATGAAAAACGATAGAGATAGAGAAAGATCCTACCGGTAGTAGAGTGAGCCCACGTTTCACACAATCACAACGTAACCTCCACAAAGGGGTTGTTGTTGTTGTTGTGGTTGTTGTTGTGTGATTTTGTGATCATCAGAGGAAACGTGCTGTTTTGCTGCCAGCCGCGGCTGCTTCGATTTGTGTGAGCGTCTCGTCTACCGTACGTTTGCTGTACGTAGACTACAGTATGTGGCTAGTAGAGAAAGACGCAAGATCCACTTTGTTGGCTATTATGTCTGTGTCCCTGATGACTTTTCCTAATTATGGAATCAATTTTTATACTTATCAATTAGATCGGAGTCTTATGTTTTATTAAGATATGGAATATCCGATGCGACAAAGAGGGGGTTATTCATACTGCAACCCGCGTGCCCACGTCGTCGTCGTCGTCGTTGGCTAACATCGAAAAAGCAAGGGCGGGTATTTCTACTTCGGAAGCTTGAAAGATGGACGCTTCGATGGAGTCGTACGAGTCGTCCGTCGTCCGATCGCCAGAGGGACGAGGACGACGACGTGACTATGATGATGATGATGATGATGATGATTCGATACGACTCCTACTTAGTAGAGCTAACGGTTATCGGAACTTAAAAATACAGGAAGTACTATCATTCCTACAAGTACAGGAAGTACCTAGTACTATGGTACTCTCTACTCATACTCTCCTTAAGGGAAAGTACTACTACTTCTTCTCTACTAGTACTACTACTACTCTACTCTACTAGTAGTAGAGTAGCAGTAGAGTAGCGACCAAAAGTAGTCGTCAAAGAGGGATAGTATAATATTATGGTAGTTCTTCCATATAAAAAAAATCATTGCATGCTACTAGTGGTGGAGATTCTTGGGCGTGTAGAAGTAGTAGTAGTAGCCAGCCAGGTCCGTGTTGCGGCTCCTGCTCCTGCTGCTGCTGCCGCTGCTTCTTGGTGCTGTTGCGTCTACTCTAAGCTGCCGCGATACCCACACCACCATCCACATCAAAGCAGTGGCCTGTCAAAATCATAAATAGTAGTAGTAGTAGCAGCAAAGAGAGAATGGTGAGAAGAACAAGCAAGAAGAATCGAATGTCATCGAAGTGGAATTAGTTGTAGTAGTAGTAGTACGAACGCCGAGCGCCAGTCATCTACTACTGCATATACGCGCAGGAGTAGAACCAAGCTACTAGAGCTAGTAACGTACCTGTCAGATAGTCAGCCCCTTCATCGACCGCCAAGAACCGAACCATGGCCGCCACCTCACTCGGTTTGCCCAATCGTCTCAGGGGGATATGTGCCAAGCTCTTTTCCAATTGCTCGGGCGTCAACTTGTGCGTCATGGGCGATTCAATAAATCCGGGACACACGGCATTGACTTTGATATTTTGAGGTGCCAGTTCGACGGCCAAACTCTTGGTAAAGCCAATCACGCCACCCTTGCTGGCCGCATAATTGGCCTGTCCCGGATTACCAATCTGCCCGACGACACTGGCAATATTGATAATGCGAGCACCGCCAGCACCACCAGCACCGTTACTAGTAGCTTCTTCTTTATCATTATTCAAGACGGCGTGCTGCAAAAAGGCTTGCGTGACATAAAAGTCGCCGGACAAATTGACATTGATGACGGCCTCGAATTCTTCGGGTTTCATCCGAAGGACGAGATTGTCTTTGGTAATGCCCGCATTATTAATCAGAACTGATCGTGAAGAATAGTGTTGTAGTAGTTTAGTAGTAGTGTAGTAGTGTAGTTTGGTTTCGCGGGTAGCAGTAATAAGACAAGGATACAAGGAGATCAAAGAGAGAGAGAGAGAGAGAGAGAATAATTTTGTGAGAAGAACAGTGTTCTGGAGAATCATGGGAGATAGTCGTCGTCGTCGTCGTTGTCGTCTCTTACAAAACATGACTTACCATCGACTTTGCCATAGTGGTCCATGATTTGAGCAAACATTTTTTCAATTTCTTCTGGCTTGGTACAATCGGCGGGGACGGCAAATCCATCGCCGCCCAATTCCTGGATTCGATCGACCGTTTCTTGGGCCGATTCTTGACAGCCGGGATAGTAATTCACAACTACCTTGTGACCGTACTTGGCAAGTTCATAGGCCATGGCCTGGCCTAATCCTTGCGAGGCGCCCGTAATGACACATACCTTGGCAGCAGCCGATGGTGTTGTGCTACTAGTAGTAGTAGTAGTAGGAAGGCTGGATGGGATGGGTTCGGATGCCACCATTTTCATGCCATGTTGTTGCTTGGGCACACCGGGAAGAAATGCCGAGGCAAACGAAAGGGACGAGAGGGACGAGATGATCCACGCTAGTAGTAGTAGCAATAGGACTTTCATGGTAGTAGGAGATGTTGGTGTAGTAGGAACTATTCTTGGATTCTTGTTTTATATTTCGAAGGGAAAATGAAAAGAATGATATCAACGCGAGGAAAGCAGGCGAATCCTTTTTACATCCCGCGACGCATCATCATCGGCGGCCCGAGAACAACACCATCGCATCCCTACCAAGGGCGTTGACGACTCCCGTCGCTCGTATTGTGCAGTATGAGTACCGGTAGTAAGGAGGATGCGAACTCGTTACATTGCGTTCGGTTTGGCTTTATTTGGATACCGGTAGCGATAGAAGGAAGAAAAAATGAGAAGCGTATGCGATGATACCGGTATGATGATGAAGATGCTTTGATTAGTTGTTGTACCGTAGTGTGCCTGTATGGATGTGCGCGCGTTGTTGGTTGAAAAGTAAGAAAAAAGATCTCGATTTTGTGACGCCGGCCGGCCATCACATACGAACGAACGAACGAACAGACCGGTACCTGGTACCATGTGCTTGTACCGCACTACTTGCACTGCTGATACTACGGACGGACGGCGGCGATGCCACAAACCGAGCGCGAGAGGACGTTGTGATCTTATTAGCAAAATGCCGCAGTTTCGGTCCAACTTTGCTGGAGCGGACAAACTATATTTATGAATCAATATCAGAAGACGTATGTGCGCACGGACGGTGGTACTGTACTTGCTTCCGGTGGCAACTTCCGGCATCTGATGAAGACTTCCAGACTTAATAGCCACCACGTCGTCGTCATCCAAGAACAAAAAAATGAAGAAGATACAAAGTTCTTTCGTTTTTCATCGCACATCATCCGCCCATCACGCACATCACACAATATTCTTCTCATCCAGCAGTATATACATCCATTCATCCATCAACTCTACTAGCAGTCTACGCTTACACAGTCATAACCATCATGAACACTTCCAGTTCTCATCAATACCAGCATCAGAAGCCCATGGCTACTTCTCCCTATCCTCGGCCGATGGGCGACGAACCCACTTGGCGATACTGGATGTTCGGTGACTACCATTCGGATTCCCACCGATTCTTTGAGCATGCCTCGGAGCGTGGTCCCAAGGAAATTGCGTGTGCGGCGGCTGCATCCCTCTTGGTGTCTCCCATCGTGTCGATCATTGACAAGTGCATCGTACAAGATATTTCCGGCACGGCTCAATTCATGAAGGCGATTGGCGCCGCCTCGAAAGAAATGGTCTTTACTCCCCGCACCTTTTTCGGCGGACTTTCCTTCCGATTGACCGTCGCGGTGTATTTTGGAACCTACGCCGTGGCCAACCTATCCGAACTCGCTCTCGATATGAATCGCATCCGAGACGACGAACAACGAAAACGAATCAAGGTGGCCGCCTCGGCCGTAGCCAACATTTCGTTGCTGGCGTGGAGAGATTCCGTCTTTGCCCGTGAATTTTCCGCGGCGACGCCCAAACATTCCACCCCCCTCCGTACCTTTGGTCTGTTTGCGACCCGCGATGCAGCGACCATGTACGCTACCTTTTATGTCGCTCCCATGGCGGCCGAATATTTGCAAGAAGAATACGAGATGGGCCGTAATACGGCCGAATTGTCCATGGCCTTGGGGATTCCCGTCATTGCCCAATTTTTAACAGCACCCTTGCATATTCATGCCATGGATTATTATGCCCGACCGACTGCGACTGGGGCCGAGCGGTGGGCGACGATTCAACGCGAATTCAATACCGTGGCCTTTGCTCGTGGATTCCGTATCCTTCCGGCCTTTGGCATTGGTTCCTTCTCCAACAATCGATTTCGAGAATATCTGATTCGGCACGATTATGATCCCGAACCGGATCCTACCACATTGACACGACGAGTCACGCGGGCCATTTTGGGAGATACGACCATGAAAAAGGAGGACTACGGCTACTAGTACTAGCTTAGCTACAGCTACTCTGGCGTGGCTAGCTACTATCTAGAAGGAAAGCGCGACATCACCGTCGGCGTGTTCGCTTGCTCCGTTGTGAGATCACATGCATGCTACTACTAGTAGTAGTAGTACTACTACTACTACTACAAATACATACTCCACTTTTTCATAGGAAAAGATTTTGAATAAACTCGTCATATTGTATGTTTAGGATGAGAAAGAATAAAATAATAATAAATGCTAGACATGTTGATACAATGTACAAGTACACTGCTGTCGGTAGTAGTAGCATCGCACCAGCGTCTTTTAAACAACAAATCAACAACAATCACCGAAGACGAGTAGTCGATGATTGTTATTCTAAACGAATAGTTGGTCCAACACCAACTTGCACATCCAAAGAAACGAGCCATTTGTAATAGTCCATACGGTGGCTCGCACCTCATGGCGTTGACCTGTCCAATAGACGAAATGATGAAGTAGTTTGGTGGCTGTGTAAATGTAGAGTGGCGTGGACGGACCGGCTTGCAAAATAGCATAAATCAAGCCAACAGCAAAGAATGGGACATTGTTTTCCAAATCATTCCCCATGATCCGACGTTGTTTTTCGGTCGGTTCGTAGGGTTCGAGCATTTCTTTCTTGGGATTGGGAGAACAGGGGCCTGGAATCAAGTCTTCCGGATTGCGCATCCCAAGTCCTGCGAAAGACGAAGAACAACAACAACAACAACAAATGGTACGTGCGATCAGAAAGACTGAATGCGTACTAGTATATGAAGGTATTCATCAAGAACATGCCAAAATCACCAACTGACCTCCAGTGGACACCATATGATAAACGGTAGTCCACGCCGTGAAACTCATCTTGAGCGAAAGGACTACCACGCATTTGGCATAGTCGATGAAGACAGGATTGCTTTTGAAACTGTCCATGATGGTGGTAATCGATTGATCGATTGATTGATTGATTGATTTTAGAGTGAATGATTGGATGGGGTGAAAGAACGAGCGTTGAGTTTGCTGCTTGGTATAATTTCCTTCAGCACCTATTGGTACCATCGGTACAGGTGTCAGGATGATGTCGATCGCCCATACCAATTATCCGCATGATGTACCGATCTCACACTTCCCACCATGGTCGTTTTTGCCGCCAGAAGATACTTTTTGGATATGGGCAGGGTTCCGGGTTCGGTGGATGATGATGGGTGTTGAAATGTTCTTTGTGTTCTGCTGACGTCATGCTTTCCTAATTTGGGAGAGGTCGCATGGGTCGCATGTTGGGTTTCTTTCTCATCGTGTGGCACACACCGCCACGTGAATTTCCAAATGGGTTCGGACAATCCGACGTCACCGTCGCCCCACGCCACTTTCTCGTTATCCGCGGCAATGCACGTTGATTGGATTGGAAAGCGTCGAGCAGCTGCAATTTCCGGAATAAGGAAATGACGTGTCGTCCGTCGTTAAGTAAAGTTCATTCGAAAGGATCGATGTTTTCTCCTCTAATTTAATTTCCAATGCACGTGTTGTTGTGTTGCTTGATGTTTCCCAGTTAGTTCTCCTTTCTAATAAAAAATTAAAAAAGGACACTCAATACACACAGTACGTTGTTTCATCATTCCCGCTTGCCTTCGTGTCACAATATTAATGACAACGACAGGGATATTTGGCATTTAAGAACAATTTCTGCGACACCCTTTCCACCAATCATTATCGGTTTGAGTACCGCTCTTCCCGGATGTTTGTGTTTTCTTCTAGAAAGGTCGATGACGTAACGAGTGCGTTCGTTCGAATGCTTTCCGCCTCAAAAAGTGAAGGTCGATCCTTTCGTTTTTTGCGATGCTATCATCTCTTCTCTCATAATTTTTCCCAAGGACATCCTAAACACAGCGAAAGACTTGCTCCTTGCCTGCTCTTTGGTTCCCTCCACCCACTTTCCTCAGATCAGTTCAATTCAACTAACCAACCAACACTCAAAATGGAAGACATCAAGAACAAGGTCGTTGCCACCTCTAACGAAACCGCCCAAAACCTCCGTGACTTCATCTTTGGAGATGCTCACAGTCACCACTTCGAGGAGCTCGCTCTGGAGCGTGCCCCCAAGGAAATCGCTTGCGCCCTTGCCGCCTCGGTCTTGGTCTCCCCTATGGTCAGTATTATTGACAAGTGCATCGTTCAAGATATCGCTTCCGGTGGTCAGTTTGTGAACGCCATGAAAATCGCCACCAAGGAAATGGTCATGAACCCGCGCGCCTTTGTTTCCGGTCTTTCCTTCCGATTGACCGTCGCTGTCTACTTTGGAACCTACGCGGTTGCCAACTTGTCCGAAATGTTCATGGACATGAAGGAAATCGAGGGATATGAAGAGCGAAAGGGAATCAAGGTCGCTGCCTCGGCCGCCGCCAACATTGGTCTCTTGGCTTGGCGCGATTCCGTCTTTGCCCGTGAATTCGGATCCGGCAAGCCCAAGGCTTCCACTCCGTTGCGTACCTTTGGTTTGTTCGCGGCTCGTGATGCGTCCACCATGTACGCTACCTTCTATGCCGCCCCCAAGGCCGCCGACTACCTCTGTGAAGAGTACGGTGTCGAAAAGTACACTTCGGAATTCTCCATGGCCTTGGCGATTCCAGTCTTTACCCAAATCGTCACGGCACCCCTTCACATTCACGCCATGGACTATTACAATAACCCCGGTGCGTCGACGGCGGCCCGATTCTCGGCCATCAAGCAAGAATTCTCCACCGTCGCCTTTGCGCGTGGATTCCGTATCCTGCCCGCCTTTGGAATTGGATCCTTTTCCAACAACCGATTCCGTGAGTACCTCATTCGACACGACTATGATCCCGAGCCCAATCCCAACCGATTGGCTCGACGTGTTACCAAGGCTTTGGGTTTGGATGGTGAGCTTGTCAAGCGACCAACGGCTGTCGTTTAGGAGCAACCCCGAGCAGTCTGCTAGAGCAGCAGCTCTCGACGAAGCATCCAAGTCTAGTAATAATGCTACCATCCGATTCTAATGAATTCGTCAATCGTGGACGGACCATTGGATAGATGGATCAATCATTCACACACACACACACACACACACACACTCGCACCACAAACATCATCAACCATCTGACGACAAAAAGAAGTTTTGCATTCCCTACTACTACTACTACTACGACAACCGTACAATATTGTTATTATTTTATTATGCAAATAAAATTGAATGAATGAAAGAATTAAAACACAACACAAAAACAAACATGTAATATCTATTATACACTTGTCTGTTATCTAATTATAGCTAGTAGAGGTACAGAACAGGCACTGTACTACTGAGCGGCAGTCTTCCGAGTATTGTAGTATTTGAATTATCATCATGGATTGTCGTCGTCTGGTGTCGCCCTCATCCTTTCTTGTCGTCTCCCGAGATCGATCATCATGATCATGATGATGCTCCGCTACTACTACTTACTACACTACTAATCGTAGACCTACTACTGCTACCGGCGGTACAAGAAGAATACTCCAGCGGAGTCCGAGTGGTGGTACTCCTCTACTCTAGTAGGAGCGAGTAGATAGTCCGAATGTATCGCTTCGTCTCCTTCAACGACGAGTACTATTATTTCCTTCTCTACTCTACTCTAGAGCTCTCTAGTAGAGCTAGTAGAGAGTAGTAGATTGTGAGTACTACCCTCCTTTAGTAGAGGACAGCTCCTCGTCCTACCGTACTACTAGTACTATCATACTACTTTTGGTTGCTTTACCATGATGGAGGAGACAGAGGACGACGGAGGGCTGGTGCTGGTACTAATACTACTCTAGAGTAGTCTCTCTAGAGTACTAGCATAGATAGTCAATGATACCGGTAGTAGCTACCAGCAGAGTCGAGGACGAGTTGTCTCTCACTCTACAGCATCACCTCTACTACTACCAGAGTAGCTACCGGTGGTAGACTACGCCGGTACTACTATCATCATGGTTTTCGTCCAAAGGGCGGGAAAATGGCACTCGGGAATGAATCATCATCATCAATCCCCACTGACGCGCGTTTGTGCGCGGGTTCGATCTGCTGATTGATGCGATTTTTTTATTTGTGGCGCGAAAACACACAAAGAACAAAATAATAACCATAGGCAAATACTCGGCATGACCATGACCTGACCATGACCATCATCATGCATATACTACTCGTTTGCAGCAGCTTTCATTTTCGTCGGCATTGTATACAGTGTTGCTTGCTAGTATTGCAATGATAATAACATCCTGCTCCTAATGGCATCTCATCGCTCAACAACAACAACTAGTAGGACGACAGCAGCAGCAGTAGCAGCAGGTCGCTCAACAACCTCAGCATCATCTACTACCACTACCGCCCAGCGTCCTCCTCGTGGTGATGGTGGCACCACCATCATCGCCACGAGGAGGAGATGGAAATATCTGCTGCCGTCCTACTCTCTTTTGGGATTTGTGGCCTACTACTTTTGTTGGTCGACCGCCGTGGAACATTTAAAGTCGTCTACTGCCGAACGACAGCAGCAGCAGCAGCAGTATTATTATTATGCCACTAATAATATGGCCTTTGATTCATTTTCTCCTCCGCTGATGCCAGCGAGAGGAGCAGGCTCTTTGTCTTCTGTTCGCGGGGCGTCGTCGTCGTCGTCATCATCGTCAACTACGAATACACAGCAGCAGCAGCAGCAGCAGCAGCAGTACTGCTACTTGGATCCACCATGGGGATCATCAGCTTCCAGTACCTCTTCTGCCTCTTCGACAGCGTCGTCAAGTCTTACCGACAAGGCGATGTTTTGTGTCGGTGCCAATGTGACAAGGCCCTTCACGACAGCGACTCATTTGACGTGTCCCTTCTTTTCACCCCCGTCCCTTCCAAAAGTGCCCACTACCACAACGAATCCCGCCAGTGGCAAACTACCACTAGTAGTAGAACCATCCGTCACGATTATCCTCTTGTACTACGCCGACCCCGCCTCTCTCCTCTACCAGTTGAATCACTATGCAACCATGTTTCGTGAACAACAACAACAACAAAAACAAAAACAACAAGATCAAGATCAAGATCATCAAGTACTACTAGTAGTACGTTTATTGATTGTGGACGATGGATCGACGCCTTGTCCCGGACTTTGTGCCAGCGACTACATTACCGCGGAGCACTATCAAGCTATTCCGCACCTACACTTGGTACATATTACGCAAAACATTCCATGGAATCAACCAGGTGCACGCAATCTTGGTATTCATGTCACTCAACAACTACAACTACAACAACTACTACAACAACGACGATCACAGCAGCCTCAACACCACCACCATCCCCACAAGGTTGTGTTACTGGACTTGGATCTACTGCTGCCTTTCCATGTACTCCAAGATATCTTGCAATGGCCAACAACAACAACTACTACCACTACTGCTGCTACGACTACTACTAATGGTGATGATTCTTCGAGTTTGAAAAGTGCCAGAAGAAGAAGAAGCATCGTGGCGACAGCACATGCCTTTAATCGTTCTCGTCCTGATGGAAAGACCTACAAGATTCATCCATCGGCCGTGGCATTGTTGGGAAATAATGATCATGATGGTGATGGTGATGCTGATCGTGGTGATGGTGGTGATGGTGGTGATGGTCTGTCCGATTGGTGGTCCCAAGCGGGAGGAATGGACGAAGACTTTTCGGGACATTATGGCAATGAAGACACTGCCTTTTGGTGGAAGTGGGAAATGCAGACCATGGCAGCAACAACAACAAATAGCAGTAGCAGCAGTGGCACGAGTGGTGGTAGTAGTGGTGCTAGTACTACTACTAGTACTAGTACTACTACTAGACGAAAAAAGTGGATTCATGACGAATGGATATTACAACAATTCGAATTGGACGGTGGTCCCTGTGACTCGAAATGGCTCCTCGATACTACTACTACTTCTTCTTCTTCTTCTTCTTCCAAAAAACAACAAGAACAATGTCTGGAAGCGCTGCAAACACTAAAAGAAGTATCACAATCACATCCACATCAGCAGCAGCAGCAGCTGCCGGCGCCCTCTCGATCAACCAATTTGAATACGGTCAAATGGAACAAGAAACGAAAGGATGGATGTTGGTCAAATTCATTTTTGCGATTTCCCTGGAAATATGTGGAACGACCAACAAGTAGTAGTGCTAGCTAGCAGTACTAGTACTAGATAGTGGTAGTACCAAATAGACGAGTGAGAGTAAGAGTAAGAGTACGAGTCAGTCTATAGTAGTACAAGAAGATTAACGCATGCTTCTTCTTGTTTCTTCTTCTATTAGTAGCACAGCACGTTCTTGTTGTTCTTGTTCTTGTTCTTGTTTGGAGTGGGGGTGGGTGAGTCGCCGACGTGGTGTAGTAGAGTAGTAGAGTAGCAAATACTGCTTGTAGTAGAGCTGCTACTAGTAGTACTCGTAGTGAAACTCCTTTGTCCTCGCTCCCAGCTACTACTACTACTAGTACTTTTACTTTACGATATATACTCTACTAGTAGAGTGCTACTGCTCTACTGGTAAGAGCGTAGAGTAGTAGTAGTCTGTACTCGAGAGGAAGAGTGTGAGAGAGAGAGGGAGAGAGAGAGAGCTAATATCGACTAGTTTGTTTCCACTAAGGCTAGACACTACTTAGTCTAGTAGTCTACTAGTAGCAGCAGTAGTCTTTTAGTCTTGTGGTTGGATAGTCTTTTTAGTACTTGATGTGTTGTTACTGTTTTTTACTTCTTATGAAGTTGCTTTTGGTAAAAGGCCAGTTCCGGACCTTCCAAGACGTATCCATCGCAACGTCCTGTTTGTCCTGGTCGGGATGTGATCTTGGCATACAATCGTCCGGAAGAAAATTGGGTATCCAAGACGGCTTCCAAGGTTTGTTCGGCCGCTCGCTTTTTGAACTTGGCTTGAATTTGCTTGGACATGGCCGAGGTATCGACCTTTTCGATTTCGGTCGTTCCTCCTCCCTTCTTGATACCAATCTTGACTCCGTAGTGGGCTTCGTACCATGTCTTGAAGGGATGAGCATCAATCAAGACAATCGCTCCCTTGACCAAGGTCTTGGTACGGACCAGTTCGTTATTGGAGGCATTGTACGTGACGTCCAAGACACGGACCTTGCGGGTGCAGACTTCGGAACCCCAGGAAAAGTTTCCGGAATCCAAGCGCAGGGCACGGTGTTTGATATTGCCACCACGGCAGCGGACCTCGCTGATCCGGGCTTCACCAATCTTGGTCATGGCCGCCGGCCGGCCCATTTCAAACTTTCTCTTCTTTCGGAACTTGGCCCGACGGCCTCCCGTTTCACGACGCTTGTGGCGTCCTTCGCGTGTAATACCCTGTAGTAATAATATAGTAATATAATAATAAGATGATAAATAAGAACATTGAGGAAGAAGAGAGGAGGGTGAGGAAGAGGAATGAAAGAAAGAAATATGGACTTGGAGTACAGTAGAATGGAATGGGCAAGATAGAGTAGCAGTAGCAGTAGCAGCATCGAGTAGCTGTAACAACAGCATCACTAGCAGTAGCAGTAGCAATAGTAGCCACACCAATCCAATACCAATCGCATCCATGGATCCGATCTAGTTAGTAGTCATAGATAGTTGTCTATTGCTCTATCCTTCTCGATCAGCGCCTGCGAGGAGCGGGAGCGACGATAGATAGATCTCCTCGATCCGGTCCAGCATGATCGTTCCATCCACGCTTCGCTTTGCTTTGCTTCCATTCCATGCTGCTACTACAACTACTACTACTGTAACTGCTACTCATCCAGCCATATCATTGAATTCAATTCAAATCCAGAAAAGCACGCACCATGGTGATTGAAAGTTCAAGGGGGTATTAATCTCTCGAAAATGGTAATGGCCGTGGTGGAGGTCTCGCGTAGTCCAACCAAGGAGCGAGCAGAAGGAGCAAGCAATCAAGCCAAAGAGCACGCAGAGCGATGGTCGTTGCGGTGCGACGATCGATGGCCGACCGGGACAAAATCAACCCGAGCAGATAGAGCGTGCGGTGGTGGTAGTGGTGTGGTGATACTACGGACGGACGTTACAGTGTAGAATAGATACGAAAGTTTACATACAACGTTTCTACGCATCATCCAGTACCACAAATCCAAAGTAAGTGGTAAAGCAAAATCTCGCACGCACGTCTCCCACGCGACACGGACGGCTGATAGAAGGACGGACGATGAGAAAACAAACCTCGCATGGCCCCTCATCTATTGTTCTGTTCTACTCGCTATGTATTTGTTGGAGAGTCATCCAAAGCAGACCAATGTCGCTCGGGGGTACGAGAAGACAGAGAACAGAGAACAATTCTTTCGAGTAGCGAGAGGACACCATCACGCACACACAAGCAAGACGCACGACGGCAAAACATCTGCCGTTCGAACTCTGTCTCTCCCTCCGCCCCGCTCGCTCTCTCTCATCCCGCAAAAGTTCCAAACGCAAACTTGCATCGCATCCTCCGCATCGCACAACATATTATTATTATTATCGATCGCTGCAAGTATAATACGAGTGTCAAGAGGATCGATTAGTAGTAGCTGAATTATTACACCACTGCAAATCACCACATTCTAAGACGAGATCAGTTGCGTTTCATCACAAACAACAACAGCAACAACAACAACAACAACAGCAACAACAACATGCCAAAGCCAAAAGGTACGTCCCGCAATGTTCCCATGCATGAATGAATGAATACGAATGAATGAATACGAATGAATGAATACGAATGAATGAATAGTATGAATGAATGAATAGTATGAATGAATGAATGCATACGAATGAATGATCGTTATGGAGAGAGAGAGAGACAAGTGAGTTGGAGTCCGCAAGCAGCCAGTCAGTCAGTCAGTCAGTCAGTGGCTACACTGTCTGTGAAGAAGCGACAAGTCAAGTCAAGTCAAGTCAAGTGGCGTAGACATTAGACTACTGGATGGATGGATGGATGGACCCTTGGACCATTGGACCATTGGACGAGTGGAAGGGATAGCTCTATATTATAGAAAGTGCTGTGCTATCAGAGCAGGTGGAGCGGAGAGGAAGAAAGGACGTGACGTACCGTGATGTGACGTGACGAAGGCGAGGAGCAATGAGGCTGCTGCCGGATAAGTCAAGGAATGATGGTGTTCCAAGCGCAAAGCACAACACGACACGACACGACTACTTGAATGGAACAACGAGATTGTCTTGTTATTTCCAATGGCTGGCTGGCTGGCTTGCTGGCTGGAGAGATGCTGCTGATGATTCCCATGTCTGTCCGACTGACTTGTACCGAATGTTGTTGTCCTGTCCTGTACTGTACTGTACTGTACTTTGTTTTACTGTTTTTGATCTTGATCTGGATCTGGATTGTATTCTTACACTCTTCATTTCCTCCATCCATCCATTATGGATCTATCGATCTATCTATCTATCTACTTGATAATGTGCACTGTATTCTGTCATGTAATTCAGGAAAGGGAGGAAAGAATAGAAGGCGAGGAAAGGGAGATGGAGAAGAATCAAAACGTGAATTGGAATTCAAGGAAGATGGTAAGTCAGTCATATTATATTATATTATGTATGATGTTTCGCTTTGTTGCACTTTAGTAATGTTGAGTTGAGTTGAGTTGAGTTGATCGAATCGATGCTTGCTTGATGAGTGAATGAATGAATTGGATGGGGAGGAAGATTGTATCGTATACAATGGATCGATCGTTTCATCCAACTCGAATCTCTTTTATGATGGAGATGGATTGGGGCGAGGCATGGTGGGATCGATAGTAGAACGTCCAACCCTATCGACGGACTGGAATATCCGCTCTGCTCTCCTGTTATATCTTTACTCATATCCATACCCATACCCATATCCATATTCTCACTCACCGCCTTCGCCCTCACCCCTCACCCCTCCGACACCCAAACTCATTCAACTCAGGCCAAGAGTATGCACAAGTCGTGAAAATGTTGGGAAATGGTCGTTGCGAATGCTTTTGCTTTGACGGTGTGACACGACTGGGACATATTCGTGGAAAGATGCGCAAAAAGGTATGGATCACGGCCGGTGATATCATCCTCGTGGCCAAACGAGACTTTCAAGATGAAAAGGTGGATATCGTGCATAAATATTCGGCCGATGAAGCACGTAATCTCAAACAATATGGAGAATTGCCAGAAAATGCCCGTATCAATGAGACCGCCGTCGATATGGCCATGGCAGACGATAATGATGACGACGATATCGGTATCGCCTTTGATGATATCTAAACTACAAGTACTCTACTAGTACTCGAGTACAGTACATACAATATACTGGACTAGTAGACTGGACTGGACTGGACTATACTGGACTATACTGTACTGGTCTGATAGACGGAATAATACTATGATGAGAGCATTGTTCTATCGAGTACGAGTACAAGGACTTGGACTTGAGTGTCGAATGAATATTCTTCCGCCTTTGACTAACTGAACAACAAGAACTATAACAAGAACTATACATACCACTACAATCTAGTCATACTATCTACTACTACTAGCTAGTAGTAGATTAGAGACTCTACTACTAGCTAGTAGAGTAGAGCTTCGGACCCCTGGTAGAGAGACTACACAGATGCTACAGGAGAGAGTTTTCACACATGACTTTACGCATGATATGTATAGAGGACGGGCGGGGATGGGCGTTACCGTACCGGTAGCAAGATGGCGAGTTCTCTGTGGGGCCACACTGTGAGACCTCGTAGCTCCACGAACTATGTAACAAAGAAGGACTGGCCGGTGCGTCACTCGGCGTACTTTGATTGGCTCAGATTATCTCGCTGGTTGTGAAGTTCAGCATTTGTTGACTACTCCGACTGCCAATGTACTATAGGAGCCGCACGGCAGGAAAACAAAACATCCATAGGATGCCGAAGTCTATTATCTATCGATCTCTCTACTAGTAGAATAGCTGGCTTTTGAACATCGTAAACATATTTCAACTATTTGCAGTAAAGTGCTTCCATTTCGGTAGACAAAGCAGAGCATGTACATTGTTTTTCGTTGACTATCCATTATTACGCCCAAAGCTCTTGGACAAAGCGACCTTGGCTTGCCAGCTTTCCCAAATAGTCCTTGGCTTGGTCAAAGGACATTTGACCATGTTGGACGGCAATTTCTTTCAGTGCTTCCGTCACATCATGACCCATTTTGACTCCACCACAGACGTAAATACTCGCCTGGTCGTCGTGAATCAACTTCCATGTCTCCGAGGCATTATGGAGCAACAAATGTTGAACGTATACTTTCTTGCCAGGTGTTTCACGGGAAAAGGCAACGTGCAAGTTCAAAAACGACCCATCTTCTCGCCAAGCTTCCAATTCCTCTTGATACAGGTAATCCAGTTCCCGTTGTTTGCATCCAAAATACAAAATATTCGGTCCGACATTTTTCTTTTCCACCGTTTGCTGATGGTATCGTTCTTGTAACAAGGCTCTCATCGGAGCAACACCCGTTCCAGGACCAATCATTAGAATGGGACGGGAAGCATCTTGAGGCAATCGAAAGGTCGAAGGCCGGAGGATAATCCGAACATTGCTGCTGCTGTTACTGCTGCTGCTGCTACTATTTCCTCCACCCGCCTTGCATTCTGCCAGATGGGTCGAACAGACTCCCTGGAATATCGTTCCATCCTTTCGTTGATCTTGTGTGACGGCCACGGTCAAATGGACACTCTTGGGATGGACCGACGAGGACGAGGCAATCGTGTAGTATCTGGGAAGTAGGAAATGACAGATACTGATAAAATGTTCCAGAGGGATTTGGAGGGACGGACAAAGTTTCAACAAATCGACCATTCCGACGTAGCCTTGCATAATCTTTTCTTTGTATTCTTGCTTCCCTTCTTTCGAAGACAATCGTAACAAGGCTTGACGATCCAATTTGTCAGTCGCGTATTGAGTGAGCAATTTCAAATCGGATCGTCGGGGTGCCGAAGTCAAATCCAAATAGCGTGTCAAACACTCTCGAACGGTCAGAGGCATGGGAAAAGGATTTCCGTGCCATTCGTGCCCGGGAGCGGCCTTTAACGAAAAGACAGCATCCAAGTCGTATCCCAACGCCTTGGCTACAGTCTCGACGACTAGAGTTTGATTGATGGGCAGCACTCCCAGATTGTCGGCCGTCATGTAGGTAAAGTTGTTGGGAGTATTGGAAATATCAATTTCAATGTGCTTGGTCGAACCTCCATCTTGCGGCGATCGTAATTCCTTGACGGTAGTCACTGGACAATCAATGGAGGTAAAGTAGTTTCGTCCCGAGCCATGAACATGATCCAAAGATACCTTGTGGCGGTCGGTACTAATAGCTTTGGCGGAAGTATCATGATATTCAATCGCATATTCGCACGGTGGCAGTTTGATTTGACCTTCGGACGCTCCTCCTTCGCTTTGTTTGGCTTTGTTTGGAATGACGGCGCCTTTACAATACTTGTCCTTGAATGCCGTCCACATTTGATCTTTCCAACTTTCAAAATCTCCTTCCAAATCGGCATCGTCATCTCCCAACCCGAGTGGTAGAATTCGTTGACCGCCCAAGGTTTCCAAGGCTTGATCAAAAAACTTCCCCATGGCATTGTAATGTTCGTATTGACGATTTCCTAATCCAAATACACAAAATTCCAATCCTTGAAGAATATTACCGGCCGATGATGATGATGACGATGATTCGTCTTCCATTTTCTCCTTGAGCATTTGTACGATTTCATTCGAATTGTCCGTCGGTTCTCCTTCTCCGTACGTGGCAGCCAAGATAATGGCGCGAGCAGTTGCTCCTCCTGGTAGTAGAAACTGTTCAACATCTTCCCCTACTACATCTTCCAAATCAACGACCCGAATCAAAAATCCATGATCGGGTCCTTCCCGTTCCAGTTCTTGGGCAAACGATTCCGAGGTTCCCGTTTGCGTCGCATAATAAATCGTGACTTGTCCACCCGGGAATTTCTATCCAAGAAGAAGAAGAAGAAGAAACGTAGTATAGTAACAACAACAACAGCAACAAAGTGGAAAACATAGTAACAAAGTAGATGACAACGCATACAACATTGTACGAGTAGTTAGTATTGTACTGATCGATAGGCGTATTGCGGTTTTCCCACAAGAAGAAACCAATATACTTACAGTCTTATCAATTACTTGGCTACTACTACTACTATTAGTAGTAGCTTTGTCATCCGACGTGGAGTCCCTTTTCGACTTGTTGGAACCGAATTGTTGTCTGCCAAAAAGAGGACAACCAAGTGAGTGAATGAGTGTATGAATGAGTCCGTGAGACAGAGCAAATACTGTACAGTACGAACATTACATCAGAACGATCCTTCACATATCTATGTCTACTACCACTGGCTAGCAGTAGTAATAGTACTGTTTGAACCATCATCATCGTCATCATAATGCGCATACCTTCGTGTCCGTTCTCGTTGCACTACCAACAAGGCCGACACTAACACCACGGTCACACATCCAGTGATCAAAACCGTAATAGTACTTGTATTAGTGGCCGGTAAATAATAATGAAAATAAGAATCATTCATGATCGAAGACTGATGCAGCAAGTCAGACATTCTACAGTATCCAATACCCGATATCAGATGATGTATATCAAGCAATCAATCAGTCGATGAAATGAATCCTGTTGGCCTGCTGGTGTTGTTACTTCACTTTATTGCGCACAAACAAATGTTATATCTACACAACAGCAACAGCAACAGCAACAACCACTCGTGTTGCGAGAATGTGAAAAAGTACATCGTCGGAGCGATGATGTGTTCAGACCCGACGAATTGGCGAATCCGAACGAAGGGGTTCAAAAATCGAATCACGGCCGGACGGGCGACAGCGACATTAATTGGACCAACCAAATCATGCCATGACATCAATGGGGGCACGTGTCGGAGTTCGCCGGCGGTCCAAGAGAGCGACATAATTCAGCCAATAGAATCAATCCCAATGAATTGCTCGTCCACGACTCGTTTGACTAGACGCCCACCAAGACTTCTTGCTTGGTGCGATCCATTGATAGTAATAGACTATGAATGGTACCACATACTACTATACTTTAGTCGAATCTACCACCACAGGAGTATTAGCCGACCTACTGTATCCATTTTTATTCGTACCGACCTTGAAATATACAGTAGGAGTCTGGCGATCAGTCGTAGTCTACTCGTAGCAGCAGCACTGGCACTGTCGGTAGAAGAGTTGTCATATGTCACGACGACGACGACGACAACGACTCCTCTCACTGACTGACTGACTCCTCTACTACTAGAGAGATTATTATTTCTTATTGCGCAAATTTCGAAATCCATGACTGATCCGGTCCAACGATTCTTTTTCAGAGACTTCCATCCATTCGGTAATGATGGTTTCTCCAGTAGTTTCGTTTATAGTAGTAACTGCCGGCGATAGAAATCGGCATCCATGTTTGCGTCGTAATATCATGTACACTTCCTTGACGATCCCCTTCTTGTTGAGCCGGCTGGTCGAATCGTATTCCTTGCGACGTTCTTCCAAGAGTCGTTTGAAAATTTGATTGCCCGGATATTTCCGTCCTCGAAGACCACGTCCCATGATAATATCCAAAGGTCCTGGTTGAAAGATTGGTGGTGGTGGTGGTGGTGAAGCAGAAGAAGAAGAAGAAGAAGGGTCCATAGCAAGAGAACTGGTAGTAGTACTGCCGTCATCATGTTGTTGTTGTCGTTCTTGTTGTTCTTCTGCTTGGATGAGTCTTGCTAGCCATTGATGTTGTAGATCCAAACGAATCGTTCCTTCATTGTTGTCGTCGTGGTCCTCCCGAATGGGCAGTGTCGAAAGATTTCTATGTCCCAATTCGGTACCCATCAAGGCACCTCCGTCACCATCTCCGCCTCCTTCTTGGAATTGAATAGGTGTCCTCGAAGAAATAGTTGAAGAAGTTGTTGTTGTTGTTGTAGAAGAAGCGTTTTGGATCCATTGCTTGTGGTATTGCAAATCCAACGAGATACCATCGTCCAATATGGGCAGTGCGTCAAACGGAATTCCAAAGGTGGTAAGATTATTCCGACATTCCCGACTGGATCCAAAATGTGTCCGCAATCGACACCGATATCTGGATTCTAGAAGAGGTATGCTTTTCGTGCACGCTTCTGTCAACGAAAAATCGTCCGTACAAAAGTGGACGGCCGCCACACGGGCCGGCATACAAGGAAAGGTCGCCACGAGGGGGGGGACACGTTCGTTGCTATCATCACGAGAGTCGTCTTGCTTGAAACGCCACATGATGTAGACTATGCCTCGCTTGGAAATTTCTTCATCGCGAGTGGCCATAATACCCGACCAAAACAACAATTTAGACTTATATATAGTAGACGGGGGGATAACGAGATACCGAGATGGCAAAATAATGAGTGAGAGGCAGAGAGAGAAAAGATATTGTGGAGACGACTCACTGATGAGATCCAGCACCGTACAGTACAGTACAGTACAGTACAATACAAGTAAAATAGAGTACAATAAAATACATACCAAGACTTCATTGGGGTCGTAATCTTTGCACACGCGTGTGCATTGCAGAATAATTGCCCTTCCACTTCGATCCCGGTGTCGTAGGACTTGTATCCCCCCATCTTCCAATGCTTGACGCACCAGCAGCCCCGGCGCTGCCAGCCCTCCTGTCAGATGCTCCACCCCCAGATCCGTTCCCACCAGTTCCGGACCGAAGAATTTGCATTTGGCTTCGATGTGCCGCAACACGCGCACGGCTGCTTTGGAGACATGGAATGACTCGGCTCGTAAACAACTCAACATTAACCTTTGCATAAACTCGGGTGATGACTGCGCCGTTTGCCGATATAAGTTATGGACTTTCGTGTTGTCCAAGAAACAACTTGAACTTGAACTTGTAGTAGTAGCGGAACAATCATCGCTGATGGACGAAATCGTCGAAGACTCCTCGTAGATCGAGTTTTGTTTTTGTTTATGATTTTGATTTTGACTTCCGTTGATCAGTTGAAAAGCCAACTCGAGCAATTTGGTTTGAACCAACTCGGGCGTTTCATGGATGGGTGTCGACACTCCATGAACATCATAAAGAGATTCTTCGCGGTCTTCGGACGTGACACTTTCCAGCATTGCCGAGGGGACATCATGAATGTTTTGCTGGGCAAAGAGTTTAGTCACAACTCCAACCATTGCCATATTATTATTGCTGTTGTTGTTGTTGGTATTGAAATCGGTAGCAGTATCAGCAGTAGCAGTAGTATTAGCAGGAGTAGAATTGCCGTTGCTCAAGTTGCTGTTGATGCTGTTGATGCCGGAGTCGTCGTTGGAGTTGGAGCTGATGGTTGCTGTCGCCATGTTGGTTTGTCAGTTAGTTAGTTAGTTAGTTAGCTAGTCAGCCAAGCAGTTAGTGGAATGCGGATGTGGAGAAGGGGTGGGGTGGGGTGATGATTCTTCGGGGTCGGTGATGATCAGTGATGAAAGTTCTCTCCTATTACTCGCGGTATCTCTGTCTCTCTCTGTCTCTCTCTGTCTCTCTCTGTCTCTCTCTGTCTCTCTCTGTCTCTCTCTGTCTCTCTCTGTCTCTCTCTGTCTCTCTCTGTCTCTCTCTGTCTCTCTCTGTCTCTCTCTGTCTCTCTCTGTCTCGTCGACTTTTTCTTCCGGAATGAAACCGACCGCAGATAGCTCTAGCTACTCTAGAGTAGCAGCTTGATGTAGCGGTATGTTCAACAGCAATATCAGAATAGTAGTGATAGGAATATATGATTATAGGATGATAATGATGATGATGATGATGATGATGCTGCGTTTCGAGGATGATGATGATGATATGATGATGTGAACAATGAAAAATAATGAAAAGTACAACTATTTCGGTGATGTACGTGTACGGTACGTGTACCGGTACAGTAACAGGTACCGTTTACCGTACGCTATCGGCCTGTACTGTAATACCGCTACTTCTATACTGTACTGAAAGTTTGTACTTGTGTACAGTACCGCTGTTGAGACTCTCCTCCTTCCTGAAAGTGGTTGCACCAACAACAGAAACCTTATTTATTTTTATGCATGTGTGTATCACGGAAATAATGTTCGCTTCTTCGCTTCTTCTCCTTGCTTTTTATTATTTTTAAGGTGGCGTACTAAAAATATTTGCAGGATTTTGGTTCGACTTCCCGGATTGGTCATTTTGGAATCTTACCGTGACGGAATTCTCGAATCAGCAGTCTAAAATGAACAAGAATAATCAATAGAGATTCCATGATGAAATTTTTATATGTTATCCATTCACTAAGATCGAATAAAGTAGAGAACACGTCTCCCATAAATGATGACCGTTTCGGACGGAAGACATCAAACAAGCGAAGACGGGATTTCATTTCTCGCGACAAATTTAGCTGTCGTAGTGGCCCATGTATTGCTCGTCCGGATCAGGATACATAGCGCGTACTCCCTCTAAAACGCATGCTGGGAGCTTCACACGATTTCCGCGTCCGAGCGGTCCGAAAAGGTGCATCGTGATGGCTCGATAGAGCACCTTTCGAGCACGCGATCGATCCGCTTTTTCGTCGTCGACACGAGGCGGTTCGACGATGCTCTCCAGGCAGTTGCAGTCTAGTACATAGACTTGTAGTTTCTGTTGAGTCTTAGCAACGGACGGGGGCCAGTCGTACGTCGCGCGTCTCACACGCACCCGAGTCATTACGGGCCGACCACGTCATCGACTGGTCGTGGCTAGGGCGTCTGCGCATGCACGGCGCGTACTAGCGTGGAAGATCCTTCAGGACATTATCTACCGACGACGGGCAGACTATGGTCGTACGAGTCGCGTAGACCGTGTGTATTGCACTGGCATGTCGGCCAAGTCGGGCTCTGGTCCGAAAGGTAAGTGGCCGGCGTCGTCAAGGACGACAAAAGAGGCCTCGTCGTCACCGTTGTTGTTGTTGTTGTTGTTGTTTCTCACATTGGCGCATCTTTCATTGCGACGAGCAGGGTTGGAGAGCATGATGATGATGATGGTGATGATAATGATAATAATAAAACAGCAATCAACCGGGGAAATAAAATAATGAAGTAGTGGCAGCTCCAAGGGGATGGAGCCACACGGGGCTGTTGTCTGCGTATGTTACAGTGAAAATGACGAGATAGCAATGTTCGATGGAATGCAGCTGGAAGACGATGAATAAAGTATCCCACATGAAAGAAGTTCATTACTAGTCTACTCTATATATGCCAGGGACGTTAACTTCGCCTAGTTTCCGAAAGTTCCGCACTTCCTCATGTCTGTATAAAGTTAGGAAGGCTAGAAACCGGCTATTTAGGACAAAATGACTACCTAGGCACTAGGTTTCCGTTGAAGGTGCGGAAACTCTCCAAACAGTCAAAAGTTACCATCTACACAGTCTAAGTAAAAAGTATTGCATGCGCAACATTAACGTCTGACACATATAATGCATCCAAGTAGCTCGCCGAAATTGGCTATCTAGTTCGGCGAGATTGCGATCCAGTCGTGTACGTTTGAGTACCGGATTCTACAGGAAACACTAATTCAGTCCTTTTCTGCCCATATTTTTTAGTACGCCACCTTAAAAGCCCCTCTAATAGTAGAATCCAAAGCAGGGGTCCATAGCTCAGATGGGGTATGAAGCTTCGCCCTTCGCTCTCATCCATGTTAGGCCCGGACCTCGCAGCATATCGCGTGTTTTCTCGTGTTGTACGATTCGCTAGATAACACCGTAGTGAAAAATTATCTCCGGATTACGGTCGGAACACGCACTATTTCCAACGCGACACAACGTGCACATCCACATCTGCCCACGTGATAACACGTGTTGTAGTATCGACTTGTCCGGCAATGGATCACTATCACCAAATTCAACGATTGACGTTACGAATCGTCTAAGTATGTTTAGGTGGAGTGTGCTGTTCAAGAGTATGACCTTCAGAGCTGTTTATGATCATTTCAGAGCTTGGCCCATTTTACATAGTAATATCGCGAGAGAAGGTCCGGGCCTAACATGGTTGAAAGCACTCTTAGTGAATTTGCGCGCAGGAGCTCGAAGCTTCATACCCCATCTGAGCTATGGACCCCTGATCCAAAGAATAGATGTTCGAAAATTCTTTTCCTGCCTTCGCTCATTCTTCATTCCTTGCGTCGTGATGGTGCGGCATGGTAGTGTAAGTGAGGAGAAAATGATCGTAAGAATACTGTCGAATATTATCTCCTGGATGTTGGGGTGGTGGTTGCGCGTTGTGTACTAGTAGAGACCTTCAGAATGCATGTCCGATTGTGGTTTGGCGCTGGCAGCGCGAGCGAGACCGGCCCCGCATCCCCGCCCTCAGGCGGCCCGCGGGCCCCCCCCGCCGCCGAAAGAGGGCCCCTTTCTTCCGGGCGGGGCCTCCTCCTTGATTGGGATAGTAGACTGTAAATGGTACTACATACTACTACTTTAGTCGAATCTACCACCGCAGGAGTAGACGACAGCCGAGAGACGCTACTGTATCCATTGATTAGATACAACCAAGAGACGCTACTGTATTCATCTATTCGGACCGACCTTGAAATATAGGAGTCTGGCGATCGGTCGTAGTCTACTCGTAGCAGCACTGGCACTGTCGGTCGAAGAGTTGTCATAATATGTCACGACGACGACGAGGACGACGACAACGACTGACTGACTCCTCTAGTAGAGTAGAGAGATTGCATTATTTCTTATTGCGTAAATTTCGAAATCCATGACTGATCCGGTCCAACGATTCTTTTTCAGAGACTTCCACCCATTCGGTAATGATGGTTTCTCCAGTATTTTCGTCTATAGTAGTGACTGCCGGCGATAGAAATCGGCATCCATGTTTGCGTCGTAATATCATGTACACTTCCTTGACGATCCCCGCCTTGTTGAGCCGGCTGGTAGAATCGTATTCCTTGCGACGTTCTTCCAAGAGTCGTTTGAAAATTTGATTGCCCGGATATTTCCGTCCTCGAAGACCACGTCCCATGATTATATCCAAAGTTCCTGGTTGAAAGATTGGTGGTGGTGGTGGTGGTGGTGGTGAAGCAGCAGAAGAAGAAGAAGGGTCCATAGCAAGAGAACTGGTAGTAGTATTGTCGCCATCATGTAGTTGTCGTTCTTGTTGTTCTTGTTGTTCTTCTGCTTGGATGAGTCTTGCGAGCCACGCATGATGTAGATCCAAACGAATCGTTCCTCCTCCATCTTTGTTGTTGTTGTCCTCCCGAATGGGCAATGTCGAAAGCGGAATTCCAAAAGTCATGAGACTGTATTGACATTCCGTATGACTTCCCCAATGCGTTTGCATCCGACAAAGGAACCGCGCTTCCAAATAATACGTGGCCATGGAAAAGGCTGTCTTGGCCACAAAATTGTCCGTACAGGGATGCATGGCAACGATTCGCGAAGGAAAACAAGGAATGGTCGCCAGAACATGAGGTCCCCGTTGACTAAAGAGTCTCGATGTCAATGCCTCGTGGACTTGTACTTCATAATAGATAAAGACGATTCCCCGTTTTTGAACCGTTTCGTCTCGAGAAGCCATAATTCCGGACCAAAATAGTAGCTTTGCCTATATATATATATATATATATACGTACGTCGTCCATGCGAGGTAGTGTATTCGTGAAAAAGTGAAAAAGGATGAAAGGAAGGGATCGATAATAAAAAGAGTGAGAAGAAATCCAATTCAATCCAATCCAAAGAAATCCCATAAGACAATCCAAGACAAGACAAGACAAGACAAGCTCAAACAGGAGGAAGCAAAACAACATACTACTTGTATAGCTACTCACCACAATTTCGATCGGACAGCGTCTCCCAATTTTGGCAAATTGGACGATAATGGCTCTTCCACTCCGATCTCGTTTCGTCAATAATTGAATAGCCCCTTGTTGCAGTGCCAATTTATCCTCCTCTTGCAAATGTTTATATCCCAATTCGGTACCCATCAAGGCAGGTCCAAAATACTTGAGCTTGGCATCATAGTGTTTGAGACATCGAGCGGCCGCTCGTGATACATTGAAATGATCGGCTCGTAAAAAGCACAGGTACTGTCGGTCCATTACCTCGGGCGGTGTACTTTGTAGGGCTAGCTCATAGCCTCTTCTGGAAACACCACCACCACCACCACCACCAGCCTCCTGTGCTGCTGCTGCTGTTGCTGCATTGTTGCCAGTATTATTAGTGGCCATCATTGATGCTGATATTGATGATGATGCGGATGGTGTTGATGATGAAATTGATGACTGTAATTCAATGGCCAGTTGTCGTTTCTTTTCTTCGACAAAGGCAGGAGTCTCATCAATCGCATCGTTCAAGGACACGCCATGAACTTCATACAAGGACTCTTCTCGATCTTCGGGAGACACTTGATTCAACAACGCTGAAGGAACGTCGTGAATGTTTTGTTGGGCAAAGAGTTTAGTCACAACTCCAACCATATTAGAACTGTTCTTGTTGTGGTTGTTGGTGGTGGTGGTATTGTTGTTGTTGTTAGTATTGAAATCGGTAGCAGTATGAGCAGGAGTAGCAGTATTTTTAGCAGGAGTAGAATTGCCGTTGCTCATGTCGCTCATGTTGCTGTTGAAGCTGTTGAAGCTGGAGTTGTCGTTGGAGTTGGAGCTGATGGTTGTTGTCGCCATGATGCTGGTTGGTTGGTTAGTTAGATAGCTACTTTGTTGGTTAGCTAGTCAGCCAATCAGTTAGTGGAATCCGGATGTGGACAAGGGGTGTGGTGATGATTCTTCGGGGTCGGTCTGATGATCAGTGATGGATATTATTCTCTCCTATTACTCGCGGAGAATCTCTCTTTCTGTCTCTCTCTGTCTCTCTCTCTCTCGTCGACTTTTTCTTCCGGAATGAAACCGACCGCAGATAGCTCTATAACAGCTTGATGTACCGGTATGTTCAACGCAGCAAGAATATCACAATACGTATGTAGTGATAGGAATATAATATATATGATAATAGGATGATGATTATAGGATGATGATGATGATGATGATGTGAAGAATGAAAAGTACCGGTACCGGTAGAACTATTTTTATTGTGTAGTGTGTAGTACGAGTACAATACTATTTTTATTGTGTAATAGTACGAGTACAATACCATGTATACTCCTCGTACTGAACACGCTTCGCGCTGTTAGATTTTGTCAGGCGCGAGTACAGGAGGTAGCGTCGACTCTCATCTATCGGACTAATACTGTACAGTCCCGTACCATTCTACTTGCAAAGCGGAATTGACGACGACTCTCCTCGTTCCTGCCGCTAGCTGAAAGTGGTTGCAATAACAACAGGAACAATATTCGTTTTATTTCACGCAAAAACAGTACTGCGCCTGCACGATACGAACATATCAGCCGAAGACGCGAACTGTTCGCTCCTTCGCTGTCTTCTCCTTGCTTCGTTTTTACGATATACATAGCCCCTTCTCTCTAGTAGAATATCCGAAAGATGATTGCAACGACTCGTAGTTACGGGATTCAATTCGTGATTTAAAGTAGATGAAATTAAAAGAAGTGAGACTATTTTTCTGGGGTGTTTTTGAGAGATGAATCTTTTGTAATCGTGAAGTAGTCGTGAAGTGTCAGAGGCACGAATGACTTATCATAAATGTAAGTGACGAGGCTGGAGGAGTAAGTTCATGACAGCATCGTCACAGTAGTCCACGACATGACTCGTCGAGCCTTCTCGAACGAGTTGATGAAGTGTAGATATTCCATGTTGGTAGCCTCCACGCGGAGCTTTGGGACTTCGATTGTGGTCTTCTCGGTCTCCTCGTTGACGGTACGAGTGACGGAATGTTTGACCATGTCGAGAGATTTGGGGGAGAAATCCTTTTTGAAGGGGAGGACTCCTTGGGCTCGAGGAACACGGTTTCCTCGACGATTGTTACCTGCACGCAACATAGCGGCGACTTCTCGTAGGCAAAGTAGTTAGTAGTATTGGTCGTTCGAAAGGGTGTACGATATTGTCGAACTTCTGATCAGAATGCAACGACTCGTAGTTACGGGATTCAATTCGTGATTTAAAGTAGATGAAATTAAAAGAAGTGAGACTATTTTTCTGGGGTGTTTTTGAGAGATGAATCTTTTGTAATCGTGAAGTAGTCGTGAAGTGTCAGAGGCACGAACAACTTATCATAAATGTAATGGTGATGGCGATCTTGGATGTCTTGTGAAGTTTGTGAAGTAAGGATCGCCTCTAGTTGAAATGCATTGGTCATTGACGGCGGTGTCACGACTAGTAGGAACGCTATGACGTCACGCAGTGTCAGTATGACGTCGAGGAAGGGACGGACAGACCGATGACGTCGAGAGGACACTGCAATGATGATGATGTTCGAAAAATATTTTCCTAACTGCCTGTAGTCTACGCCTTCGCTGATTCTGCTTCATAGGGGGTGCTCGTGGCGCGTTATGTAGGCGCTTTTCCTACCGAGTGTGGGTGGTCCCGGAGTGCGTAATTAATGTAAGCGCGCGTGATGTCCGGGGCGAAGCACTGTCCATCCTGCGTCCGGTGTTCGGTCGTCAGGCGAAGACCGTGCGTCTGCATGCGCAGGCACCTTCGAAAACATCGTGCCAACCACACAATACGCAGTAGCAAGCACATCGCCTCTGTACGTAGTACTGTACTACCGGTAGTAGTACTACAGTAAGTACCGTACTCTAAAAAGGTGCCGCGGTATCATGCATCATGCAGCATGTTGTGGTACAGCTACTACTCTACTAGCAAGTCGTCGAAACTCGAAAACCAGAAGTTCACAAGTTATATCCTCTTATTATTTTTTAGAACCTACCTCATTGACCTACCCTACTACTAGCTAGTAGTAGCAAAAGAAAAGCATAGAATGACAAGAACAGCATTATTGGTATTTCCACTACCATCATCATCCTCACCACGAGGACGATCATCCTTCTTGCAGATGATTCTTCTTTGGTGCTGTCGTTGTGTCGTCATGATGTCGTTCCAAACGCATCCGCAGCATCAGCATCAGCAAATTCTGGTCGAAGCAGCTGCTGATGCAGCTGCTGCTGCTCCGATTCAAGTCAACGACGACAATGTCGAGGAAATATTGACAGGTCCAAAAGCTACTTTCATTATGGTAAGTAATAGAGGTATAATATATGGTATCAGGTTATATTTCATACTATACCGGTATTGGAGGATATACAGTATAGAAAATACGAAGTATATACTAGATGCGGTGATAATAACTAACATGCTCCCGTGTTTCTCCTCCTCCACCTATGACCGACAACGTAACGTAGTTCTATGGATCCCAGTAAGTATTATATATATATATCATTTCATTGTTGTTGCTGCTCGAGTCATTCCCCGAATGAATGAATGAATGAATGCTTTTTTTCTACGTATAACTAACAAAGAACAAATCTTTCTACGTAATATTATATCATGCTCTCCTTTCTACTACTTGCCCATGATCAGATGTTTGGATTGTGAAGACATGACGCCCGAATGGAATCGATTGGCGGACGAATGGGAGGGGCATGCATTCGGTCAAATTGCGCAAGTGGATTGTGAAACCGAGGGGACGGAGCAGATTTGTGATTACTTTCAAATACAGGTGAGTGCGAAGTAGTACTAGCGTACGCTACTGCTGCTACTACTGCTAGAGTATACTCTGCCGGCAGTATATTATTTGATTGGTATACTGATGATGATGAGCGTCGTGCTGTCTGTTCTCAATCCTTTCCTCCTTCTATTTTTACCTCTATTATTATCGGGACATTTTCCATATATGTATTTCGTCAACGAAACGATCCATCTTCTAATACTATTCTATGCTGGACGACGACGACGACGACGACGACGACGACTGTACTATAATATTAGCAAATTCCAACGCTAGTCTTTGGGGGATCAATGGAATGGGACTTCTATCATGGTTCACATGATTTTGAATCCTTGTCGGAATTTGCCAAGAAAGCCATTTCGAAACCCATTTGCTCGGTCCGCTTTTTGGAACATTGTGACAAGACGGAATTGGCAGTCATTCAATCCTTATCCCACAAATCCACGGAACAACTTCAAGAGATTCATCAACAGGCGCAAGCGAAGATGCGGGTACGACATGAAGAGTTTCAAGAAAAGGAAGCACAGCTTTTGGAACAACAGCACGTATTGATGAAAGAATTCAATACGATTCTTCAAGAGGCATCGGGAGAATACGACTTTAAATTATTGATGCAAATGATGGAACAACGGGCGCAACAGGCGCAACAGCAGCAGCAGCAGCAACGAAACCACCAACAGCAGCAGCAAGGTAGTGAGAAACCAAAGAAAGCGTCGTTTTGGGGTTCGAAGTAAAAAGAAGCAAGTGCTACAGGTAAAGTAGTAGTCTAGTAACTGAGACCCAGCAGACTACTACTACTAGAGTAGAGGGGATGCCGCATTGCTGTGTACAGTACTACTAGTATAGTCGATGAACTTCTCATCGATCGCACTGGCTTGAGACTAGCTCGGAGTAGTAGTAGAAGTTACGGTACTACAACTAGTAGCTAGTAGTACTACCAGTATACAGCATTCAATCTGTCATTTTCAATATTGCCTACTCTCTACTAGCTAGTAGAGTAGCACTGGTAGCTAGTAGAGTAGAGAAGAGTAGCTGCAACTAGTAGAGAGTAGAAAAGAAGCTACGTCTCTATGACGTGCGTCAATTTCTTCGAATTCCCGCCGAAGGCAAGCCGAACCGATTGAAGATTGCGTTTTCAAGCCCGAGCCTAGTCGTAGCCGGTAATCGTTCCGGTACATTCACGGGGGACGCTGACGCAGCACAATAAAACACCCATCACAAAATTCTTCCCTCCGACTGACATCATCATCAATCATCAAGGCCAACTGTTGAAACAACGGTGAAAAGCCAGACTATTGTATCACTAAGATAACAAAGTCAGTCTAAGCTAAACACGCAGTGTAACAGTAACCTTCGTATCGTTAGATTCGTAGACAACAATGAGATCAAGAGATGATACTCATTGTTGTTTTCCTACTCAACCACTAGAAGAACGAACGGCGGCGGGGATGACGTTCGTTGTGATTTGGATTGTCGACGTGTCATCCTGATGGTCCGTACGTGGTGCGGTCCCATGATAAGCCTTATCTCCAACACACTGCTTCCCAAACACCTTCAGTCCGCGCTTGGCATTCATCTGATCGGTGAATAGGGAGACGTGTGCATCGTACATTGAGTATAGATGCGCATCTCGACCAGTCCGGTGCGGAAATCGCCTGCGTCATCGAATTCACGTCCGATGTATTCCGCGATTTCGCGGGTGGTTCTCATGAATGTTTCGGTGGTGCGGTGTGAGCTTGTGATTTCGTACACGTAGTTCTTGAGGTCATAGCATTTACCGGCGAACTTTTCCACGCGCGGGACGTTGCTATGTCCCCTCCGATTCCGATTCCCACGGTCACGGCGAGCTCCACGGGGGCGTTCAGTTCCTGCGGTGCCGTCGCCGCCTGTGTTGTTGTCGTTTACTGGCGCTGGTGCGCCATCGCTGCCTTCAGGCATTTTTGTTGTCTACGAATGTTGAAACAACGGTGAAAAGCCAGACTATTGTATCACTAAGATAACAAAGTCAGTCTAAGCTAAACACGCAGTGTAACAGTAACCTTCGTATCGTTAGATTCGTAGACAACAATGAGATCAAGAGATGATACTCATTGTTGTTTTCCTACTCAACCACTAGAAGAACGAACGGCGGCGGGGATGACGTTCGTTGTGATTTGGATTGTCGACGTGTCATCCTGATGGTCCGTACGTGGTGCGGTCCCATGATAAGCCTTATCTCCAACACCAACAACTAACGACCATGATGGCGAAATGACGGATGGGCGGCGACGCCTTTCATCGGATATCATAAATACTCACCATCCAGCCTTACAAATTGACTAGCTAACAAACCAACAAACTGCAATGAAGTCTTTCGGAATCCTCCTTCTACTATCGATCGCCCTTGTGCTTTGTCTCCAAACAGTTGCCACTTTCGGGTTTACACCTCCCCGAATCTCATCGAATTCGCTGTCGTCAACAACGTCAACGTCAACGTCAACAACCAGTCTTCGATTTGGTCCTTTCAGTGCTCCCAAGGATGATGGTACTCCTGGTGATTATGTCTGCAAGGTGTGTTGTTTATGATGTTTATGATGATGATGATGATGATGATGGAACTGAAAAGGAGCTTCCCTTCCCGATGGCGAGTTTTGCAGCTGGCCGAGTGGAGATTCGATCGATCGATTTTGTCGTTTTGATATCTCACGGTCACTGCTGGTTTCCTCCTACTTGATCTGTTGTTGTTGTTGTTGTTGTTGTAGGATTGCGGATATGTTTTTACCAAAGGTCCCAAGGCATGGGCGGCCCTGCCCGACGACTATTCTTGCCCTCCGTGTGGAGCTCCCAAGCGACGATTCAAAAAGGTCCCCAAAGGATCCGAATCGGGCAAGGTGGAAGTGAAAAAGAGTTGGTTTTGAATCCAGCGAAACGAAAACAAAAACAAAAACGAAACGAAATGAGAGGAACGAGTAGTCCTTGGTCTCAAATAATAATATCAATAATAGCTACTAGTAGATTGACGAACCGCGCATGATGCTAAAATGATAGTATACTACTTTCATCAACTATCCATACTGCGCTAATCAAGTGTCGTTGAATATGGGCTAGCTTCCCGTGATGATTACTTTCTATCTATTCAAAGACGACGCAGACGTAGATGATGGATGAAAAAAGGCAAACTATGGTGAGTCGTCGAGGCCGTCATGTCATGTCATGTCATTCATTCCGTCCAATGCTGTACACAAAACAATCAAAGAATCAGTCGGTTGGTCGGTCGGTCAATCCATGATGCACCTATTTCTTTGGGGCGACGTTCTTTGGGGCGACGAGTTTGTCAATGACCGAGTACAACAAGACTCCTCCAATTCCAATCGAGCATCCAATCAACTTGATAGGACTTAGGGATTCTCCCAACACCAAAGCGACACCGACAATGACAATGACACGCTTGGCAGTGTTGGCCACGGATTGAGTGACGGCTCCAGTCTTCTTCAAAGTCATGGTAGCAACTTCATTGTATCCATAGAACCAAAGTCCGGAAGCGATCAAGTTTTGCCAGACAGCCGGAGATGTCTTACACAATTGCCAGAATTCTCCAATTCGAGATCCTTCTTGGATGGCAATGATGGGCAAACTGAACAAAAAGGCCATGATAGTGGTCAAAGCGAACTGGTTACCGATGGATCCGATACGTTCCTTGAGTCCTGCTGTTTCCATCAACTTTTTGTTTTCGTTTCCCTTGACGGCAGCAAAAGTGTTGGCAATGCAAGCCGAGATCAAAGCGGACCAGGCAAAGTCGAGTTCCTTGACGGAAGCCAAGACGACTCCACCAATGACGATAGGAAGACACAACCACTTGGCCTTGGAGACGGGCTTTCCGTAGACGAATTGGGCCAAGACGGCAGCAAAGGCGGGTTCGGCGGCCTTGACAATTTGAGCAAAGGAGACGGCACCCATACCCATGGCAAAGACGGAAGCGGAGTGGGCTCCCATGAAGCAAAAGGCGACGGGGATCATCTTAACCAAATCTTCCTTGGTCACCTTGGGCTTTCCACGCGCATCGGGGGCCAACCACAAGAAGATACCGTAAAGGGCACCGACACCCAATTGAAGACCGGAAATGGCCATGGGGAAACCAGTCTTTCCTCCGGCAGCGTTCAAGGCCAACTTGTTGGTGATGTTGTACTATTTATTACGAATGAATGAATGAATGTAGAGAGAAACTGTGTGAGAGATGTGATTCTTTCTCGCCGAAACCGACAAACAGCACGTCGTATTTCAAAAGAAAAGAAAAGAAAAGGACTCACGTAGTAGTTTCCAAGGTACCAAAGGCCAAAGTAAATGATAAGGCCGATATCGATAGGGGCTCCCTTTTCAGCAGCAGGAGCGGCGGCTCCTCCTCGGACCTCCATAGCATCGCCAGAAGCCTCATTCAAGGCCTGTGATGAATGTGTGTAAATGTTTGAGTGAAATTAAGAAGAAAAAAGAGAGTGCAATGAATAATACGGAGATGAGAAATGACACAAAATAAAATTGGAAGGACGCAGTCATGACTCGATAATAACATGATGAATATAATATTCCAATGCCGATATCTTTGCCCGACTTGGGCAAGATTCCGTTGTGTCACCGTTCTACGTAGACATCTAAGTAGGAATCGGCCTATCGAGGGAATCTGTCACGCCTTCGGATGAGAACTCCGACTGACACGAAAATTATCCAACACGGGCGAGCACAGGCAGGGAGATCGGATCCAACTACCTGGAAAGCGTTCGTTACGTCTCTCTCTCTCTCTTGGAAATGACAGACACTGATTTCGCCATCGACAGAAAGACAGATGGATTAATTTGGTTGATTGCACTTACGAGGCTGTTGAGGCGGTTGCCTTGAATGTCCACGGGTTGGACCATGGCGGGGGATTTCTTGGCGAATCCTCCGACGGATTGGGTGGTGGACTTGAGGACCGACTGAGCGGCGCCATTCAATCCAAAGGCCGACGAAGTGGCCGCGAAGATGGTGATCAAGGCAAGAGGAGTGACCTTCATGGTGCTAATTAATAATAATGTGTTGATTGAATTTATTGAATGCAACAAATGCTAAGGTAACAACTGAACCGTACCGGTACCGGTAGTCGTAGTCGGGCAGTGCTGCTGCTGGCTGGCAGTGGTCTGCCGATGGATCGCGATGACTTTTGATGATGATGGGCAGCCCCGCCCGCGCCTCCGATCCAAATCCGGTCCGGTCCGATGGCTGACGATGACACACAAAAGATCGCCGATCCTTCGCTTCTACATGACCGTTAGAGTACTCGTGTAGTTGGCCTGTTTTGCGAGAAAAATAGTCAGTGGCGAGCATGCAGGCATGCTCTAGATATTTATTAGAGTGAGAAAGCAATGACGTATGCGAAGAGAGGTCAAAGTTGAACGTTGAAGCCAGATATGAACGTTAAGCTACCGTTTTTAATGTATTCATGGCTGACGTCATGATGTCATGACATGATACAGTACCTACGAAGTACAGTACGGTAGATACAGTACTGTACCCTACTGGTACTGTACCGGTAGCGATACAAAGGATACTTTTTGTCACTTTTTGAGAACCCCCCTGCTTCGATCGATCATCCCTTTGTGCGATCCGAACCCATTGCTGCACTCTTAAAAGAACAAGATCAAAGATGCACGCCCTCTTCTCTTCTCCATCATCCAATCGATAATCGACCCGCCCACTCCTATCACAAACAAAGGCTAAGAACGAACGAAAAACGACACAATAAGACATCCAATCTCGAATCATCGGAACACCCTGCACTACTACTACTAGCTATAACTACTACGACTACCGCCGATCCTCCATCATGGCTCTTTCTCTATTGAACTACTTGTATTGGAAAATTCCGGTACGTACAGTAGAATATACCACAAATACTTTTATCGAAGCTTTATATCACCAAATTGCAGCAATCCAGCATCCAAACTCACCACACCAGTTGTCTTTTATTACTCCCGACCAACAACTAACTCCTCAACACACACACATATCATACACACTATCATACACTACAGGAAGCTCGAATCCCCTTTGTAAGTCATATAGCCGGTCGCGGCCGTGGTCGTTCTTTATTGATCCGCCGTAGCCGAAGAGCCCTATTGAATACTTGTGCCATTTAGCATCTAAATCTCTCTCTCTCTCTCTCTCTCTCTCTCGTGTCCTTCCTGTATCCCCTACTACAACAACAACAACTACAACAACAATCATCTATACTTTAGATTATTGCTGACGCTATCGTTTTGATCAGTTTAGGATACGCCGAACGTCGCGTCCAATCCAACCAAAAGATGGTACAAGAAAAAGTGGAACATCAGGTCGTGCAGGAACATGAAATGGAAAAGTCGGCCAAGCAAGGGCAGCAACTCAAAACGAGGCGAGCAAAGAATATGGATCATCAAGATCAAAAGAGGAACCGACGTCATGTCGGGAATGGTGCGGGCGGCAAACCATCGCATTTCAATATTCAACAACCAAGTGGTAAAGGCGATTAAGTAATTGATCAAGAACTAGTAAGATGCTGCTGGAGAGCAAAGGAAGAAGAAGAAGAAGAAATGCGAGTTGTGAAGGAGGAGTCGCTCAATTGTTCTGGCATGAAGCTAGTATGAGTATTCCATCTCTCTAGAGGAGATACTGATCTATGACTAGATAAAGAGGAAACAGAGGTCCTGTAGCGGCGAAGGCTAGGGACATTTATATTATTTCTTTGTGCGTAATACCATTCTTTGTTATTGTTTGAAATGCTAGTAGTAGCAAGACAAACAAACGAGGCTCAGGTAGTGGGTGGGCGTTCGTGTTTTTTGCTACTACTGCCGTCCTGCGTTGTCATGCGGACGACGATTATTTTGCTCTAGCAACTAGACTGGACGTATCAATCAAGAACGTTCTTGTTCCGCAGTGGCTCTAGAAGACTAGTAGTAGCTAGTAGACTAGCGTTACAAGGTCAAAGTTTATAATGGTACTAGAGTACAAAATAGACATCCGAGCTGCTCAGCAAAAAAGCCCGGCAGTGGTCATAATACAACAACAAGGACGAGCCTGAATTCATTTTCGTTTTGGAGGTTTGCCGTATCATAGTTTGATATAGTGGGTCGCCCTGCGTTTTTTGAGTGAGTGAGTCCTCGTCCGCGGTCTTCATGCTGCCTAGCCAGAGCATCGGACCGTTTCATCGGGAATCACTAGGTCTTGGCCCTCTTCGACTCGGAAAGCGACAATGTCTTCGCCTCCCCAATCACCAGTGCAGGATACCACCACATTGCCCTTGTAGAGCATTTGATACCGTCCGCCCTCTCCATCCGAGAGTCCATCGTATCCCGAATCATAAATTCGAAAGAGGTAGTCATGATCCCACTCGAGTTCCACCTTTTCGTTGACAGAGGGAGAAGAAGCGTCATAACTACCCCGTTTCTTTTCGACAATAACCTCCCAATTATCTTGATCAAGCACGGCCCAGCCCAGCTGTTCGGGATTGGCGTCGAAATCGATCAGGATTTGGATCGATGGACCTGGAGGGCCGTCGTTGCCCGTTGTGGTTGTATTATCATTTCCTCCTCGATCCTTGAGTCCCAAGATGATACCCAGGAAAAGTGCGAGCAAGAGAAGAAAGTAGATCAACAAGGCGAAAGGAGATGTCCATCGTCCTCGTTTTCCGTTGTCGTCTCGGAACAAATCCTTCGTTTTGATACAAAAGGCGGCACAACATCCTCCTTCCCTTCCTCTTGAGTCCAAAATACTGTTGTTGGCATGATCCACTAGATACTTATCATGACTTCCTTTCTCGCTGATGCTTCCGTCGTTATCATCCAAAGTTGTATCTTGTTGAGGCTTGGACTGTTCGACTTCTTTGACAGTCAGTGCTGGCGCCTCACCGCGTGGCTGAAAGAAGGACATGATGAAACCTTGCTTTTTCTCGTGCACTTCAAATCCCGCGTTGCTTGCCAAGTCCTCATCTGGATCGTGAACTTTGTCGGGAGCTCTCTCCAACTGCTCATTGGGCTTTTCTTTCTTTGCAAACAAGCGCATGACTTAGATGGACGCGACGGAGGAACAAGAAGGAACGACAATAAAGAGGTTGCGAAAGAATCCTTGTATGGTAGCTGCAGCAGGTATGTTGCTTTGTTCTGACCTTACTACTATGTGCTTGTGCTGGCTGCTGATCCTGATCGATCGAGTATGGCGCCAAAAAGTGTAAAGTTTCAGTGCTCGAGGAGCAAGCGTGGAATGAAATAAGGAGACACCCGTTTCTCGACGATGCGGGGGCAGTAACTCTACTAGATCATCATTCATCATCTCATCGCAGTACCATACGTAGAGTAAAGTGTATCATATCTTGTGAGAAAGAA
The DNA here is from genome assembly GCA_956465555.1 of Nitzschia sp. pyKryTriq1. Lineage (NCBI taxonomy): Eukaryota > Bacillariophyta > Bacillariophyceae > Bacillariales > Bacillariaceae > Nitzschia > Nitzschia sp. pyKryTriq1. The sequence continues at coordinate 107,394 of OY101119.1, forward strand.
CCGCGTTCCTTCGATCCGATCCAAGAACCGTTCAAGCTTGAACGGTGAATGAGGAATGCCAAGAACTAAAATTTTGGGGGTCGGCCGGCGAATGAACGGAAGCACATGGAAAATTCGGCTTAGGTAAAACATTTGTTTTATATACATTCTTGGAGGATTTAATATGCCCCAAATCCGAGCCAGTCGGCCGAATATCCGTCGACCGCCATCGACCCTGAAACGCAACAAACACGAACATGTTGTACTATTGTACCGGTGCTCGTACCGAACAGCATCATATCCAACCACCATGATGATCATGACGCCCAATGCATCGTCATCGTACAGTACAAACGACGCGACCGAGTGGTATCACGACAAAGTCTTTCAAAGCGCGCTGTTACTTTCAAGCTTGGAGCGAATCATCCACGATCGTGCATGCCTTGCGAGGATGAGATGAATACTAGTGATTGATACTGCCTGCCTGGCTGGCTGGCTGTAGCATGATGGGGCCGAAGATGATGATCGTATGGAATGTCGGATGATGATTCGTTCTTCTTTGAGCATTATGCACTTGAGCGGTCGGTACCGTCGCCTGAATTATCCCTTTTTCTTGAGAAGAAGAAAGTGTTTCAGGTTCCGGAACCCGTGACCGATCCGCTGGAGAGCCTCCGTTTCGCCTACTTCAATCCACGCACCAATATCTTTGATCGGTTTCCTCTCCATGGTGGCGGGGGCGACAAAGCGGGATCCACGGAGATGCATTTCGGTGTAGACTTCCTTCGCTATCGCCGCCTTGTATCGTCGACCAGCCGCCTCATAATCCGATCGATGCTGCTCTAAAATACGTTTGAAGCGGACATTGCCGGGGTATTTCGCTCCTCGAGGACCTCGTCCCATAATCACATCGAACGGACCCAGTTGAGTGATTTTTGGTGGTGACAGAGCAGAAGGATATATCTTCACATTTTCATGGCAGGACGTGGGTTCGATGATGACTGTTGTTTCCTTCTGGGCGGCTTCTTGAGCTTCGAGCTCTTGGATCCATAACTTTTGACCTGTCAGATCGATACAGGCATCATCCCCATCGCGAACCGGAAGAGTCGATACGGGGATTCCAAATGTCATCAGGCTGTATTGACACTCCAAGCTACTGCCGAAATGTGTCTGGAAACGGCAAAGGAATTGAGTCTCGATCATGGTGGAAAAGGCGGAAAAGGGCTCTTTGACATTGAGACTATCGCTGCAACCATGCAACGCGACCACCTTGGCAGGGATGTCCAGAATAGCTCTTATGTTCTGGGGCCCCCTTCGCACCAATATATTCATGTCCAATATCTCCTTGATACCGATTTCAAAGTAGATGTAGACGATGCCTCTTTTCTGGACCTCTTCTTCTCTGGAGGCAACTGTCCCTGCCCACAGGATAAGCTTTGACTAGTAGTAGTAGTAGCAGTACCCATATATGCGAGCAGTAGTAGTAGACGTAAGAAGTAAACAATAGACGAGGCAGAGGGGCAAGTGAGTCATCAAAAGTGACACAATAAAAAGAAGAGGACTGGTTGGTAGGCAGGAACTTACAACCACGTCGATCGGATACTTTCGTGCTACTTTGGGGAATTGGGCAATAATTGCTCTTCCACTTTGATCTTTTCTTCGCAAAACTTGGATGGCACCGGCCTCGAGTGCCTCCCTATCCACCTCGTCCAAATCTTTCAATTCCAGCTCTTTTCCCACCTTCTCCGTACCAAAGAGCTCGAGCTTAGTGTCAAAGTGTCTGAGACAGTGCGCGGCCGCCCTTTTGACATTGAAACTGTTTGCTCGTAGAAAGCAAAGTAGCTGGCGGTCTACAAAGTCGGGAGACTGTTGCAGAGCCAACTCGTAGCCGTACCTTTGTGGTGTTACTGCTGCCATTTGAAGAACGTCGTCACCACCACCCGTTTCTTCATGGTGCTGAAGATGAGGATGAACAAGCTCGAGTCTGAGTTGCGCCATCTTGGTGGCAATGAGCTCCGGAGTTTCCTCGAAGGGTTTCAAAACGCCATGGACGTCGTACAGATGCTCCTCTCGATCTGTTGATGAGATCTGCTGAAGACGTGCCAAAGGAACATCGTGAAGATTCTGCTGAGCAAACATCATCTTGGAAACCTCTTGGCCAATGTCGGCACCAACAACTGCCATAGGTCCTTTTTGGTTCGGTGTTGCCAAAAAGTATGATGGATCCATGAGTGCAACAGCACTTGCGATGATTTGGCTTTTGTTGCGTTTGCTTTTTCCTCAGTTCTTCCTCACGATTAGGGAAAATATTAGCGCATAGCATCGTTCGCACCCTAATGCTGAACTACCTACCGGTATCATTCGCTCTAGCGTTCCTAGTAGTATTGCATTATGAAAATGGCTAGTTATTGTCCTTCCCATTCTTCATTCATCGATTCTTCGCATGCATACGCACTACTAACTACCATTCACTTTCCCATTTTAGTAGATTATGATAAATCGAATAGTTTCATTAAACAGGCGCTTTTCACACAGGAGTTTATTATGTCTGTATTACATTGGAAAAAAATGGCTTCTCCTCTGTTACTAAGTAGTTATTGTTCGTTGTTGAGAAGGAATTTGTTATGATGTTCTTGTACCGATACCGGTTTCGTTGTTACCACCACATCAATCGTTTCATTAAGTAGGCGCTTTGACTTTGAGAGTGTTGCGCCCCGGACATCAAGCGCGCCTACTTTAATTAAGTACACCGGGACTACCCACACGCACGGTACTCGGTAGGAAAAGCGCCTACATAACGCGCCACGAGCACCCCTACGAAGCAGAATGAGCGAAGGCATGCAGGCATGCAGTCGGGAAAAGAATTTTCGAACATCATTGCAGTGTCCTGTCGACGTCATCGGTCCGTCCGTCCCTCCCTCGACGTCATCCTGACACTGCGTGACGTCATAGCGTTCCTACTAGTCGTGACACCTCCGTCAATGACTACTGCATTTCATCTAGAGGCGATCCCTCCTTCACAAACTTCACAAGACATCCAAGATCGCCATCACCACTACATTTATGATAAGTCGTTCGTGCCCCTGACACTTCACGACTACCTTACGATTACAAAAGATTCATCTCTCAAAACAACCCAGAAAAATAGTCTCACTTCTTTTAATTTCATCTACTTTAAATCACGAATTGAATCCCGTAACTACGAGTCGTTGCATTCTGATCAGAAGTTCGACAATATCGTACACCCTTTCGAACGACCAATACTACTAACTACCTTGCCTACGAGAAGTCGCCGCTATGTTGCGTGCAGGTAACAATCGTCGAGGAAACCGTGTTCCTCGAGCCCAAGGAGTCCTCCCCTTCAAAAAGGATTTCTCCCCCAAATCTCGATGCGGAGAACAAGGCGTGAGAGAGGTTGAGTCTGGTAAGAATCCACGATATTCAAGAAAGACTCGATGAGTGCGACTCAATCGAATGTTTATCATCGCCCTGACGGACTGACTGACGACGACTCTCCATTATTTTTCTCCATGCCATCTGCCCACGATGCGTCCGACAGCTGAAAAAATGCGTCGTGTCCCTGTTTCTCCAGTAGTTTTCTCTCGTCTCCTCTCTCGTCTCCTCTCTCTTTATACAACATATGTAATACTGTATCACGAAGTAGTCTACTCTAGACTTTGTTGGGAGTACTTGTGTGTGTAGAGAGAGAGAGAACTCCCAGATACTGTAGTTTCTTCTGCCAGTTCTCGAGCGATACGAGTAGTACGTCGTACAGTATAGACATTATGGTTGTGCATAATATTTTTGCAATGATGGTGGTTCTTTTGACAATGACGACGACGATGACGACGATGACGACGATGACGACGATGACGACGATGACTACGATGGCTCGTGGCGTCGAAGCTTTTGTCCATCATCGTCCGCGGCAGCAGCTCCTAACGGTACTAACATCATCATTGTCATCATCATCATCATCATGGCCATGCTGCTTATTATCATCGTGCGCATCCTGCACATCATCAGCAAGACCAATAACAAGGCATGCACATGCACATGCACATTCACATGCACAACGATTCTTCAGATCCAGATTACAATCGAGTTCTTATCCATCGCCCGATGACAACAACAAGAACAGCAACAACAACAACAACAGCAACAACAATAAGGACGATTGGAGCTGTACGGTCCTCGGTGAAGATGAAGATGAATACTGCTTTCTGGTGAATAATGACGATGATGACGACGACGACGACGACGATGATGATGATACTTCTTATGCCTATGCAGAGGGCCAGCAAGGCATGATCCTCCAGAAGAAGAAGAAGAAGGACGACTCGTCATCATCATCATCATCATCATCATCATCATCGCTATCATGGGTCGACCGTCATGGAGGGGATGATTTCGAATTCGTACCATTGGATGTGCCAATATCTACTACTACTACTACTACTATTACTAGCAACAGCAACAGCAACAGCAATAGGAACAGCAATAATATATTTTGGGACAAGGCCTTGCAATCCAAACCGATTCTTTTATCGTCCTTGGCATTTGGTACGTACGATCCCATGGCGACGTTATTTTCCTCTTCCATTCAATACTTGCAAAGTTGGGAGGGAGGAACTAACTGGGTAGCTGTCGATGGAGGAGCCTATCAAGCCAAGATTATTGCACCGGCCATCAATGGAGTCGTCGTCCCGGCCATTGCTCTATTGTTTGCCAATATGATTGCCATTACCATCAATACGTTGAAGCAACGACAACTTGCCATTCAACTGGCCATGCATATGGAAGCCGTCCAACTACGAATCCTCTCTACTTGTCTCGAAGATGACCAGCACGCCAAAGAACAAAATACTGGAGTCATAGTACGAACGTCGTCCTTCTCACCACCACCAGCACCAGCAGCACCACCACCAGCAGCAGCAGCTTCTTTTAGTAGAAGTGCTGCAAGCCAAGACTCCTCTAATAGGGACCAAGACTCCTCCTCGTACCAACCACAACATCAATATCAATATCATCATCCAGGACAACAAAAGGAGCTATTATCGGTAGCGAAATGTCAACAATATCTTTCGCAATATTCGTCACGTCTCATTTCCGAAGCCGATCCCAATGTCAAGGTCCATCGGATTGCCATGGAAAGCGAATTGAATGGTGTCGTCCATGAACTCTATCAGCTCCTCCTTATTACTAGTACTACTACTAGTACGACTAGTGCTACAAGTGCTACTAGTACTAGTACCGAAGAAGAAGAAGAAGAAGAATCGCCCCTGGAACAACCACAACAACAACAACAACAGCAGCAGCAGCAGCAGCAACAACAACAATACAAAGTGTCGCCTCATGTTTGGGATCAATGTATGAAATCCTGTCAACTCTTGATGGAACATCGTGCCAAACGTATTACGGCGTTGCAATCGACCTTTCCGACCTTGCATTTTGCCGTACTGGCCGCCCTAGGAGCAAGCATCCTATTGGCCTTTTTGATGGAAACCAATCAAGATATTCTCGTCTTTTTGAATGCCATTCAATTACGATTGTTATGGAGTATTCTGGTCGGAACCTTGAGTGTACTCGGATTGGTATGTTACGATTTGAGTCATCCCTTTCGGGGATCGTATCAAATATCGAAACGAAGTAGTATGATGGATCAACTCTTGACGATTCGGCAAGGACTGTACTTGAATATTATTGAGAGACAACAAAAGCAGCAACAACAACAGCAGCAGCAGGAGCAGCAGCAACAAGAAGAAGAAGAACAAGATGCCAATACTACTATGAAGAGGCAAGAAGGAGAAAGACCACAAGTCTTTGTCAATGGCGTCAATGGGGAATAACGATACTAACATCTCTCCTACTAGATAGCACCGGTACTGCACCAAACAACAAGCAACTTCTACTAGTAGTAGTAGTAGTTACATCGTGGTTGTATATTTGAATGATATAAATCTAACTTCTTCTTCATGTCCCAACTCAAGACAACAGCTATTTCTACTTCTACTATATACTAGCTAGTAAAGTAGAGTCAAGGAGTCGAAAACATACTGTAGTCTTGCTGTAGTGACTTTCGATGCAATACGGATACTGTATGTACCGGTACAGGGTAGAGTCTGATGGATCCATTTTGTTTGCTTGCTTGGACGACCCTTGGACCCTTGGACCGACGAAGTGCGCGTGCAATCGCAGCCATTTTTGTGCTTCTAACTACAGTACGAGTATTATACGACTATTATAGTACCGGTACGGTATCGCGTTGTTCCTATATTATTTGATTTCTTCGAGCGCTCCATCACTGAGGCAGCAACTTCGTTGAAACTCGAAAGTGCACATCTTCTTCATTTCTCTGCTTTGCGCATTGTTGAAACTATACCACTACCACTACTACTACCCCTACTAGCTATTAGTAGTAGAGAGACTTCTAGTAGTAGTTGGAAGACCCGAACATTAAAAGCAAGCGATCCGGATGCGAGCTAATAATACAAGTAGTATTAAGACCGACGCTGGCTGGAAGGCGACTCACTGCACAAGCACGATGGGGCATCACCTCTTTGTTTATTATTATTTGTTGTTGATGCTGCCGCTACTGCTGCTGCTTTTCGCTCAGCCGACCGAATCATCATTCGTGTCGCCCGCCGCCAGCCATAATCCAAGATCAAAACTCTTGGTTCATTCTTCACCCTCATCGATGACGAAGATGATGACGAGGACAAGGACGAGGACGAGGACGCTATCAGTACTGCAAGTGAGAAAGAACGAGAATGGCTTGCCCCCCTATGATGTCTTTGATGTTTATCCCTTTGACGACGACGACGATGATGATGACCTGATGGAGGAAAAGAAAAAGAAAAACAACAACAACAACAGGAGCAAAGGTACTACTACTATCGAACCACCACCACCATCACTACAGCAGCAGCAGCAGCAGCAAAAACAACAACAACAACAACGACGACGAGATGATGATGATTCAAGGTTTTCCATGGACGATGTCGAACAAGCGACATGGGTCGATGGAAGTCTCAAGTACTTTCCCATGGTCCTTCCCTTTATCGCGTATTTGGCCTACGATCCGACCGCCGTCCTCTTTGCCGCCGGTTTGGATGCCCTCGCCCAAAACAATAATTGGGCCGCCGTCGATGGAGGGGCCTATCAAGCCAAGATTATTGCACCGGCGATCAATGGAGTCGTCGTTCCGGCCATTTCCATCTTGTTTGCCAATTTGATTGGTACCACCATTCAAACCTTGCGACAACGACAATTGGATATCCGAACCTGTCTCAATATGGAAGCCGGTCAATTGCGAATCTTGCAATCCCTACTGGACGTCTTTCCAACCACCAGCACCAGTACCAGCAGCAGCACTACCACCAGTAGCAGCAGTACTACTACTACTACTACTACTACTACTTCGAATAGTGCCATGGTGTGTCGACGCTACTTGACGCAATACACTACCCGTCTCATTGCGGAAAGTCAACCTACCATGGCTGTCGAGTCGTTGGATTATAGTTTGGATACCGAATTGAATGGTGTCTTGGCCGAACTCAATCGATTGAGTAGTGCCTCCGTCATGGCAACAACAATGTCAACAACATCAACAACATCCACCTCCTCTCCTGCTGCTGCTGCGGTTGTTGTTGTTTGCTCTCCCGTCATTTTGGGAAATGCCTACAATGCTTGTTCGAAATTGTACGAAGAACGTGCCAAACGCATTACGGCCTTGCGTTCCCTATTCCCACCATTGCATTTTATCATTGTCAGTGCCTTGGCCGTGAGCATTTGTATTGCATTCTTGTTGGAAAGCAAACAAGATATTTTGGTCTTTTTAAATGCCATTCAATTGCGTATCTTATGGACCATGCTGGTCGGGACCTTTACGGCCTTGGCATTGGTATGTTATGATTTGGGGAATCCCTTTCGTGGATCGTATCAAATATCCAAAAGTGTCCAGCAACTCTATACGATTCGAATGACCTTTCGGGCGAGTCTTCAACAAGAACAACAACAACAACAACAAAGACTCAAGAAACAACAAGAACAAGAACAACAACAACAACAACAGCAGCAGCAGCAGCAAGAACAAGAACAACTACCGCAGGAAGAACAAGAAGTGGCCAATCGAAATCAGACAACAATGTGTGAAGCCTCTCTCAAGAAACAGGAATGACAAGTACTAGATCGGTCCGAAGAGGAAGCAGTTCTTGGCGAGAAGGAGATTACGACGGTGTTTTAAGAAAAGACGTCAAATAATGGTAATATTATCACCAGCAGCAGCGTTTTCCTCAACCATCCGTGGGTCTCTACTACTATTCCCACCAATAAAGTAATCGTAGTTGCTTGAGGGAGAAGTAGTAGCTTCTTCTGGTGGTGGTGGTGGAAGTAACGATACATTCCCACAACAACAACAACAACAAGAGGAAGCTAGTATGATATCAATGATGATGATCATGGAGATTTGAACATAAATCAACAAGACGACGAATGCAAGGAGAAACAAGAAAAGAGCAACCACGAATCTCCTCCACCAGCAGCATGATATGATCATTGTTTATATTATAATATTCTTGCCTATGACTTTCGAGGACGAGGACTCCCCTGCTACTAACTACGAATACTAATATGTAGTCGTACTAGCTAGTACCAGTAGTACTAGTGCAGCGCCGACATACCAGTACTTGTAACAATTGTTCTACTATGCATGATGATCATCATGGAACAATACGATGCGACGATAGTACAGTAGTATTACTACTACAAAAACTAAATCTAGCTACAACTAGTAGTAGTAGTAGTATCGATTGGGTTCTACTACTATCTATTAGTAGCACCTCAATCTACTAGTAGTAGATCGAAGGTCGCTTGCTACTACTCTACATGTAGCTGCTACTACTGCCACTACTAGTACAGTAGTAGACTACTACAAGTTGCTTCCTGTTGTTCCCCGACCGACGATGGCGGTGGATGCGATCTACTACTACTCTACCGGTACTAGTACCGGTAGTAGCTTGAGTATACCTACCGGTACTGCTACAGTATACCCGTAGGAGTACAGCAACGTGGGGTAAAAGTGACTGCATTAATTATTTGACTCATACGACTTAAAGTTCAACGCACGCGCCAGGCGCCTGGGCCCTGCGACGAGCGCGGCCCGCCTACTCTCTATTTCATGTTGGACCGTTATTCAACGGCAGGCCCGAGAGGTAGAATGACCTTCATGTTGACCATGCGTCCGATCTCTACCAATAGACTACGAGGTCGTAAATTTTATTTGTCTGCCGTTTAGTCCTTCCGTTCACTAAAAGCACGACTCAACATCGCGGAAACACAATAAAAACTCAAAAACACCTAAAACTGCACAGTCTGAATTCCTCGGACGGAATTCAGACAAATGTCTGAATTGAGAATTGAATTCAGACTGTGCAGGAATTGAGAATTGAATTCAGAATAATGTCTGAATTCCGTCCGTCGAATTCAGACTGTGCAGTTTTCACGGTCCCCCTTTATCGCCGATTTGATCGTGCAAGTCGTATGTATCGCCATTCATTCGTTCGGCATGTTCTCAATAGAAAATCAATCCATCATCGCAGCGCACCACAACTTTTCTGCGCATACTGCATGATAGAAAATTCAGAACAACCAACAACGAACAACCAACAACGAACAACAAATTATGCGACTCCATGCTAATGCGTTGCCGTTATTGATCTACTCCGCCGATCGTTTCCTGACGCTTGGTCTACGTTTGGCAAAGTATTGCCCCCATCAGATTGCCAACAACTGCAAGAAAAGATCGAGGCTACTCATTCCGATTTCCGAATGCCGAGTGGGACAAGATCTTCTATCGAGGAACCCATGGACGACATCTTGCTCAATCATCGACCATCATTGATCATATGACATCGACCAAACCAATATTATGGCAAGGAAAAAGAAAGCGCCACCAACGGCATGGGAAATCGCTAAGCCTTTACTTGAAAAAGACTACCTCGATGGAAAGGCTACCGATGACATGCCACCGAGCGTGGTCGTTGCAATGCGCGTCGAATACGAAAATGTGCCATACAGGAACTTTTGTCCAAACTGGTTAGCTCTCAAGAAAAGAATCAAGAGCAACAAGCAGCGTGCCGTGGACGATGAAGATGCATTGACTCACGACTTGGCATTTTATCGGCTTTCGAAAGATACCCCTGGTTGTTGGGAATCTTCCGAGGCGAAGGTTTCTCTCCTGGAAGATATCGAAAAGGGTCGGCATTTGTTACAAAAACCCAAAGAGCTGAGGCAAACTCGCGTTGAGTACAAAGCCTTTGAGCTCAAAGAGTTCCGAGATCACATATATCAAGAAACCAGGCGACGATTGGAAACAAACTACTGGCTTGTTAAAAAGCGCAAGAAGGAGTTCGATGACGAAGACGGAAACGATGACGAAGACCGTGACGATGAAGAAGACTTCTTGTCACGTCATATGGCTAGTACTAGGTTGTAATTCTTCCCATTTCTACTAGCGCTCTTATGATTCCATCATACTAGTAGTAGTATCATCTTAGATCGTGTTCCGTGTCTTTACTCTTAATAGTAGTAGTCCCCTCATTCGGTGTTATCCAACGATTTTCCTTACCGGTAGAGCCCCTTTGTATCCACTTCTTGACGAACAATTTCATCAGCAGAGAAACTAATTCTAAGGCCATAATTAAATCATGTTTACACTTCTACATGTTCCTGTACGATAATCAAAATCAGACGGCAGCATACTGTACTCGAAGCTTGCTAGCTTGGTCGACGACCTTCACCGGGGAGGGGAGGGCTCGGCTCGATCAAGGGTATGCAATCGTAAAGGTGCCCCCGTTTTGGAAAGGAATTAGGAATCTCAAAACGAATTCAGACATTTGTCTGAATTCAATTCAGACATTTGTCTGAATTCAATTCGCAATTCAGACATTTGTCTGAATTCCGTCCATGGAAATCAGCCTGTGCAGTTTTCAAACGGGACGGGGGTTGGCTTCCGAATCATCAGAGCCGCGCGACTCAGCCATGACCGTGACGTCAGCTGCCGGGAGCTCGAACATGATGCACGTATAAATGGCCCGGGCTTGACAGCTCAACGTCAGCAATTGGCACGCATAAGAATGGCTTTGCAGGCGCGAAAACCGTTACTTTTCATGTGTGTTCTTCAAAAAGCCGACAGGATAGAACATCAACACGACAGATGGCTACTGAGTCGATTGGGTCGATCACGCAGTCACGTGTATTTACCCCACGTTGCAGTAGCTTTTGTGTAGATTGTATCATACCAGTTCGTAATAAAGGGGTGAATGATGAGGATGGAGTTATATAGTGAGAAGAGAGCGAATTGCGCGCGCGTGCCGTTCATGTGATTGCGAGATATTTACGTACAGAGAACCATAAAGTTGGAGGGAGGGTACGTGTGCCGGTACAGTAACGTAGTATGATACCAGTACATTAGGCCTACTGTATGTGAACGACCGTTGACCGCCGTGGGTGGTGTCGGATAGGAGATTATTTCAAATATTTCCCACATAATAATATGTCGTTGATCTACCGGTACAGTATTGTATCGGAAGCCACATGAATGAAGTACCAGAATAAATACCGGTATGTAACGTTCGTTTGTATGATACCTACCTGTACGAGTGAAAACCAACACGATACACGGTACAGTACGACGACCTTCGCTTTGTGACAGCTTTTGCCCGCATCCCCGCCCATCCTTATTATTCCTTATCATTGTCTTGCTCACCGAAACGAACAAAAACAGAACAACACAACACAACTCGCACAACACAACTCGCACAACACAACTCGCACAACACAAGACACTATCATGGCACCTCGAACGACATCCCCTCATCGATTGGATCTAGGAGGAGGCGGCGGCGACAACAACGACCACAATAATCGCAACTATACCATGGATGTTTCCCCATCCCCGCGTCGCAGCTTTACTACTACGACTACGATTCTTCCATTGGAGATGGAGGACGGAGAGAGCGACGACCGAAAGGATGCGTAAGTAGTACAGTACGAACGAACGAAAACATACATGCTGGATCGATCGATCGATCGATGGCCGGACTACTTCTTCTAACAAACACTCAACTCATTCGTATCAATAATAATATTATCGTCATTGTTTATTGTTATCGCTGCAGTGACTTGCGGCCGCTCTTGAAAATCTTCAATGGAGACGGCGACGACGAAGACGACGACGACTCCTCGGACCCACTCAAGAACAATCATAATAGCGGCAGCAGCAGCAGTAGCAGCAGTCAACGAGGCGAATTTTGGAAGTCTGCCAAGACCTTTTGTGTTTGCTTTACCGGTCTCATGGCGTCCTATTTGACATGGGGATACATGCAAGAGCTCATCATGACGAGTACCTTTAATGCTACCGATCGAGTTCCGGATGGAAAGTTTCCGAGTGCTGCCTTTTGTGTCTTTTCCAATCGTCTCTTGGCCGTCATGGTCGCCATGGCCATGGTCAAAGTCCGGCATGGAGCTGTCTTTGCCAATAATACGGCTCCACTCCTTGCCTTTTGTCCACCGGCACTTTCCAATACCCTGTCGAGCTGGTCTCAATACGCCGCACTCAAATATGTCTCCTTTCCCGAACAAACAGTCTTTAAAAGCAGCAAGATTATTGCCGTCATGATGATGGGCAAGGCCTTGCAGGGCAAGTCGTATCCTTGGGTCAAGTATGCCGAAGCCTTTTTGATTACGGTCGGTGTCATCATGTTCTCTTTGGCGAGTAAGCAAGTGGCGGAAGATCGGGACAATCACAAGGAACTCATCGGGCTGATTCTACTCGTCATGTATGTTGCCTTTGACAGCTTTACGGCACAATATCAAGACAAGGTATATACACAATATGGAAAGGCCCATGTCGATCCGTATCAAATGATGTTGGGTGTCAATGTGTCGGCGATTTGTATGACCACATTGGGTTTGTTGGTCAGTGGAGATATTCCCGTCGTTTGGGAATTCCTCTTGGCCAATCCCAATGCGGCCTGGTACAATCTCTTGACGGCCATTACGTCCGCCACGGGTCAAATCTTTATCTTTTATACCATTCAACAATTTGGACCGATTGTCTTTACGACCATTATGACGACACGACAAATGTTGAGTATTTGTTTGAGCACCCTTCTCTTTCGTCATCCCATGTCACCCAAGGCGATTGTCGGAGCCACATTGGTATTTTTGGTCCTCTTTGATACCATTCGACGCAAATATCAATCATCTACTACTACCACAGGTGGTGGTAGTGGTAGTAGTAAAAGATCCAAGTCATCGCCATCGTCGTCGTCCTCGGCAGCATTATCATCACTCAAAGTGTCACCAGTGGCGAATTCCAAGTAATACTACTTGTAATGGAAGAAATAATAAATTGCATTGCGTACAAACTTTCTACCATCTAATAATCAAAAAGCCTGTTGCTGTTGCTGTTCTCTTGTTTTTAAACTCCTTTGGAAGCTCTTGCTGTTATTTCTTGTAGGAGTAGTAGTAGTACCGGTAGCGTACAGGGTACCGATACTTCCGTTGAACATAATATGATACGTCGTACATACATGTGCCGGTACCAGTACTGTACCAGTACTGACTGTTGGTTGGTGGCGGACGGGGGATGAGATGATGACATATTATATCCTTCGATGCTGCGTTATAATATTGGTATAGATATGATACTGACTTGGTAGACTTTGGCTGCTTTACGATATACCGTACTAGCTAGTAGTATCAGTAGTTTGTAATCGTTTGTCATTGTCGCGATGATGATTGATCATTAATTAATTTTTATTTTGGTCTGTGACGTGACGTTCGTTCGGTACTCTCGTGCGTTAGAAAGACGTTATTTTGGGGGTTGTTGGATCTTCATGCCGTTGTTCGGAGTTTCCACCCGCCGAAAACCTGATTGGTTAGAAATTATGTGGATCGTGTGTGCGGTATTTTTAGTATCAACGATTTTTGCACTACTGTACGACCCCCGCGTGCGCAAGACGCAGAAAAGCGAACTACCGTACGGGTACTGTACAACACGCACCGCCATGTTGTGTTCTCTTCGAAACTCAAAACTCAAACACACTACTGTACGAGTAGTACCGGTATTTACGCACGGCGCAAGATAGAAAACACGACAGCTGGGAGCCGCGTTTCCTCCATATTTTACTCTTACCTCTTACGCAGTATTCTTTCTGTCTTACGAGTATTATTGTTGTTGTTGTTGTTATCATCAGCATCATCATCATCATCATCAACTCTCTCATTCAATCATTCATTCAATCAAGTTACACAATAATGACAATGCATCCGCTTTCACCTATTGCCACTTCTACGTACAATGCCAGCAGCAGAGGCAGCACCAGCAGTAGCAGAAGGGTGCTAGGAGGAGGCCGATCGTCTCATCTGTTATTATCGCCGCACCAAATACACGATGATGATCCAGGATCCAGCCCTTCTCCTTTCCAGCATCAGCAACGACCATCACTCGTCTATCACTCCCCAACCTCGAAAGGTTCAAGTCGAGGAACAAGAACAAGAAGAGCAAGAACAAGAACAAGAACAAGACGATCTTCATCATCGCGTCACAGTACCGGTTCGGCATCATCATCATCAGCATCATCATCTTTATCATTTTTATTACAATGCTCGCAATGTTCCGAGTGGTTGGATCGTCATCGAGCCTTTGCCAGGCCGCAACGACTCAAGGCGGAGAATGGTAGTGGTGACGGTGACGGTGCTACGTGTCGGACCTGTGTATGGAAGGGACTCGCTGCTGCTGCTGCTGCTTCCCCTTCTTCAGTTCGTAAGAGTACTATTATTAGTACGAGTGATGGTGGTGGTCGCGATGATGACGATGATGATGATACGTGCACGATTACTACTGGTACTTCTACTGCTCCGGTAGTATTATTGTCCATTTCGAGTTCTTCCTCGTCTTCCGTGTCTTCAGCATCGGCATCAGCATCGTATTACTGCGAAGAGGAGGACCACCAGCATACTACTACTACTACTACTACTACTAGTAGAAGTACCACTGCTACGAGTACTACTACTGCTACTACTACCACAACTACTACTCCTTCTTCCGAAAGAAAAAGGGACTGGAGTAATAAGGCAGGCAATACTGATGTTGGCAATAATGACAGCAGCAGCAACGACAAAAACAACAACAACAACAACAACATTTCGATGCTTCCACAATGTCCACTGTCAAGCGCAGCCACAACAGCAACAGCAACAGCAATCACAACTTTGGAAGATGTTTCTACTGCTGCTGCTGTTTCTGCTGCTGCTCCGCTGCGTACGCTATGCACAAGGGAAGAGATGGATGAGCAATCCGTGGGGACCGTGGAAGCCTAGACTAGACTATATACTATAGACTATAGACTCCTCTAGCTTGCTTTTCTTATTTTGCTTTTCTTGCTTTGCTTTTCTAGCTATACGGAAGAATAGGAGAGACTACTACCGTAGTATATCGTAAAGCAGCGAAAAAGTGCATTGTCTAATTTAGTTGCTACCTTGACGGTTGAGAGCAATTAATCTCTCTCCCGCCGGAACGATACCATCTACGCCAGACAGTCCCATTGATTGACTCAATGGACTCTTTTCACCCTTACGGGATCATCAGCGCTAATCTGCAGATCTACAGAGACGATGGAACAGGGTCCTGTGCTTGCATCCTTCGTCAAGCTCGCTATTAGCTTTGTTCAACAAAAGATTGGGCTGCTGCCAGCTAGCACGGAGAATAGCGAGCTTTTCTTCCATGCATAACTGGCAGCGCAGGGTACCGAACGACTTCATACAACTGATTGCTTTGCCTTGCCATAGAAACTCGACTTTGTGCTCCACATGCTCCATCTTTATCAAGTAGAGGTGCCTATCAATAGATTGATATCTCTACTCTTTGAATTCGTGGATGACCGGACACAGGCACGGTTACTTATGTTCATACGTAATAGAGGATAGTTCAAACCAAATTTACGGACATGAATACACTATGTAGAGCACAAAAGCGGCATTGAGGGAATGTCTCTCGGTCATGTCCGTAGTTAGCAGTCATTGTCCAAAAGCCCGTTCATTCTTCCAAGAACCAAAAAGTAGCGATTTTGCACCACCCATACCTAAAACCACGATGTAGAAGGAGAGCCAAATTTTTCCTCAGTACATAAAGTACGAGTAGCGAAGAACAGAGCTGTTATGTCATGATCATTCTAAACACATTGAAGCGATGATGACAAATATTCCTTCCCAAAAATTGTTCTGTGCTTGTTCCTAGCAAAAGCATGAGAACTCTGTCTTTCAAAAACTTATATGGTTCTACAGATAGATCGTGCGAGCACTTGTAGTTGCCCAGCAACAACATGGCCCCACCGATCGCCTTTTCTTCTATCCGGAACCACGAGAAAACGAATTCCACTTAATGGGTATCAAGTGAGAAGGATGACGAAACTCAACGTGCGTTAATTGACCTTCAGAGCGTCACCTTGTAGGATGCGTTCTATTGCCCGGTCGAGGGCGGAAGAGAGCTTCTGTACATTTTTGTGCTTCCGCGAAATATGTGAGACTTTTGGAGAATGGGTTGTTTCGGAACGCATTCTTCATTCTACGGCACTGGTTACTTGTACCGGTAACTGCTGTACAAAGTAAGAGGTAAACTTTTATTCCCTCACAAAATCGAAAACGAGCACATCCGATACATCATCCTAAAAAGCTCTCAACAAACTTCTTCTTCTTCTCCTCCTCCCACCACAAGAATGCCTCTTCAAGAACACTGCGTTGCTGCCACGTCCAGTCGAGGAAACCGCATGCACCAGTCTACTACAGCCGACGGCGCAAGCCCAGCAAGACCGACATTCCCTCTGCGTCCCCGACGCATTGGAGAGGAAGGGAGAGGGATTTCTTCAGATGCGTCGGGTATTATGACTCTTGTCGAAGCGGCCCTTATGACACATCATATTCCTGTTGAGTCGACTTTGTTGTTATTCCCTCACGTTGCGCTGCGTGGTCGCTCGTCACAGCCCCCCCAACGGACGTGCACCAGCACGTTGGACATCATTGAAGACGTCCTCCAACTATTGGATGATGACGACGATGATGACATCTTCACGCCCATCAGTCCACGAAGACCAGCAAGACGAGGAGCACTTTCATCCACCATGCCTTCGAGGAGCAAGAGATCGCGGTCCAACCAGCATCCAGCTCGAGAATAACAGAATTCATCATCGTGGAATGCCAAGAAGTTTTGAAACATTCTACTACGTACGAGTACATTATATGTGATATGCGCCAAAATTAGATGTAAATCACAACACATAGACCACCTATATCTTTTCCAGAAAATATTGCTTTACTATTTGTACTATGTGTAGGCCTGTATCGCGCCAAGAGAGGACACCAGGTTGGGTACTGCTGCGGCCTGTATGTATGTACATATATTTCAGCAAAGTACGACAAGGGAATGAAGCTCCGCATCAACCCCCACCACAACTCGAAGCGTACCAAAAGCATGCATCCAATTTCCTCGAACTTATCCAGCGTCGAAACATATTATTTTTTAGCATTCCTTCGTTGACAGCAGTCACCAGTACCTCATGATGTCTGCAGTCTGGCTTGTTGTGGCCACGTACTAGCCGCCGCTGGGTGGTAGCGTGGGCTTATCAATCGGCATTTACTAGGCAGTTCAGGTAGGTCCAGACATGAAACATCATGCAACACATCCGTCTCTCGTCATCATCATCATCATCATCTTTTTCAACGAAGTTTTTGTTTCCTCGACGATTAGTATAGTAGTACAACATGGGGGAACCAACAGTATCATTTCAACGAATGTCAGGAGTAGATCCAATCGTCCTCGTGCTGGGGGAGGGGATCGTCATTCCTACGGTAGTAGTCTAACAATCATCATCATGACGACTTGAGTCAATGATACTCTTCCTGGTGTCCACTGATATCATGATCGATGGCGAACACTACCCGCAGAAGGCAATGCTGGTGAAGATCCTCGTTGTCCTAGTTCGACTTGTTGTTGATCCGCTTCGTCCTCTTCATCGGTAGTAGTAGTAGTAGATCCAGCACTCTTCGTAGTACTAACTTCCAATGGTGCGATTGAATCACAGACTCATCCGATTGGATCTCCATTTGGGACTGTTTCTGTATATCGCGAATCCAATTCACGAAAAATAGAGATACTATTTGTACAAGCACCACATACTCGGATGCATCGTGATCGGGACAATTAAAGATATTGCACAGCGTGGCTTCTGGGTCGGAATGTAGAGATTGTGAAAAAGAACGCATCATGCTCTCCCAATCTCACACCATTCCCATCATTAGATACTACTTGTACAAGCACCACATACTCGGATGCATCGTGATCGGGACAATTAAAGATACTGCACAGCGTGGCTTCTGGGTCGGAATGTAGAGATTGTGAAAAAGAACATCAGGCTCTCCCAATCTCACATCATTCCCATCATTAGATACTACTTGTACAAGCACCACATACTCGGATGCATCGTGATCGGGACAATTAAAGATTTACTGGCAGTGGGAATACCTGTACGGCAGGAAGTATGAGTACCACGCCGCGACGTGCTCTTCCATTCTTCCCAAACATAAGCACATTCTTTGGTTAGCAATTTTTGGTTCGAGCTCCCCGATTCCCTCAAAGAAAGCCGCAGTCAGCAGTCATGATCCTTTCTCCTTTTGTCACCGGCAACAAGCTATGGCTTCTCTCGCCGTTGTGGATCCTCGCTGGGATCTCCTCCACCAGTCGAAACAGATCGCTCCTTTTAGTCGAAGGCAGGGTCATATGTGGGGGCGGTGGCGATGGCGAAGGATCGGAGCCTTGCGGCACCAAGAGAGCTGAAAGGATTGATGAGTTTCAAACTTGTAAACGCGAGTTCAACAATAGTCAGGCTTTCAAAGACGTTGGAGGGTGTTGGGCATGCCCAGCACACTTCAAGCGTACTATCGCCTATAGTGTTGACAGTGAGAAGGCTTGTTTCCGTGCCGATGCTGACTTTGTCACCGATGAATTTGCGACGGGTATCTACGTACAAGACAAGCGGACAAGCTGCCCTTCTGGGCAATTCAAGGACCTTCGGAATGGAGGGGAATGTTGGAGTTGTCCAAAGGACTACGTCAGGACTGCTGAACCAGTCGATGGGCCCCGTGCCTGTATCAAGGGATCTGTCCTTTTGGTGAATAATCCAAAAGCAGCCGCGAATTTCGAATCTCCCTTGAGTTGCCCCACTCCAAGTTTCCTTGACGTTGGCACACAGAAGTGTTACAAGTGCCCTGCGGGCTACTATCGCGCCAGCAGTGTGTATCCCATATGGAACGACAGGGGATGCGTAGCAACTGGCGGTGAGCACCAGCCAGCTCTAAGCTTGGGCGATTTTGGATGCGATAAGGCCAATGGCGAGTTCTATGACGTTTTTACTGACGCTTGCTGGAAATGTCCCGACTATTATACGCGTAGCTTTGTGACAGTGGGTGTCCAACATGAGCAAGCCTGTCGTTCGATAGGGTTCGAGTGGGAAGACGAGCCATATCCGGGTAAGAAATATGATACTGTGGCCTCATGTGTAATCCAACTTCGCTGTCGTCTCTCGTTCATGGGCCATCCTCCACTAACAAAACAAAATTCTTCTCCAGAGCCTGGCATCTTCGAGGTCTACCCAGAGAAGTATCCCCTAGAGCGGAATGGGGGGGAAACCATCGTTCATGGTTTTATACATATCGTCCCCCGAGACCAGGACCACCTGTATCCATTCGTTGCTGCCCTCATGGAACTGTTCGAAACGGATGAGGGTATTATCAGACTCAATACATTCTTCGATGTCTTTGCGACCAAAAGTGAGGTTGGAGCGAGGGAGTTTATTGCGACTGTCTGGCAAGAAATCAGCGAGACGCCACGTGAGAGTGAATTTCTCAAGGTGTACCTCTGGCAGTTGCTTCTACGCATTTCAGCGTCCAAGAATGAAGGAGAGGAGCTTGCAGAGAACCAGGTGAGGATGGTGTCAGCCTTTGAACGCTACGTTGCCGATCGTCGGTTACAGGCGGCGTACAATTTGAAGATGGCAGTCGATGCCTGGTTCGAATCGCCTGCTGCTAAAATAAGCGTTGGGCTTGGCAACGTGGAAGAAATGAACACAATCATGATGAAACCACCGGATTTTGTCGAAATAGCAGCCAAATCATTGCGACTCAAGGTTGCTGCGTCTTCGACGATCGCTCTTACAACACTTTGGTCTGGATTATATTACACATTCTCTAATAATTTCCACATAGTGTGGCAGGTACACGGTTTCTCGAAAGCGGTATGGGCAAATAAAATATTCTTTAATCATGGCAAAGAATTCCTGCAGAACCTACCAAGGGTGTTCACGCAATCCAGCGCATATGGGAACTATCTTACGAGTTCGTCAGCGCTCCGGTATGGCAGCATTTGGTCTGATCTACCATATAATGGACCAAGAGATCTTCTGACAGCCTTCAGATATAGGAATTTTCTTGCCACGCAGCTTGGTCCAGCGGTAGCAGTGACTGTCATGATAATCATCGCTCAATGGGGTATAGAGAGAGCAATGGAGATTGCCGATGTCCAACAAGAAGCCATCAATGCAGTGGCGAAAGCCAAGGCTGACATCAATGTTCTCGAAGCAGCATCGTACGAACCAGGATCCCTCTTGGCTCAATGGCTAGTCAGTGATGGGGAAGAGGCAATGCTTCTCTACTTCTCTCTCATGTCCGTCCAGGACCCATTTGTGTATGCATATCATCCCTCCTTTGACGCCGCTTGCAAGGAGGCAGCGATTAGAGCCGATGAGCTTGACTACACATCCGAACTGGAAACTCTAGTCGGGAAGGAAAATTTTGTCTGCGCAACCGCAGAGCTTTGTGCTATCGAGGCCATGGCACAAGGACTACAAATTGGTGGCGCTGGCTTTGCATTCTCGAGTTCGTCCTACCCCACAAAAGGTTGCTACTTCTACCCCTCAACTCATAGCCAATACGCTAACATGGCATTCTTTGGCAAGGGTGGAACTGCAGCACAGATGGAAGATGATCTATCGTCATCGAGTGTTGACAGGCTGACATGCGGGCTGACCAATGAAGTGGCTTTCTGCCATGATGAAAAGAGCTGTTTCGCCACAGCGTTGTATCGGGGATATACTCCGGGCTACCCATTTTCTGGTGATTTCCAGACCAAGGGTTGCTATTATTATCCTTTTGATCACAGCTTGTACCCTGGCATGGTCTTTTTTGGACAAGGCGGTTCCACGGAGCAAATGGATGTCAGCCCGTTGGAACCAAAACATCGTGTTCTTTGCAGCGATGATGATGCGGTGCTATGCCATGATAGTAACACCTGCGAGAAGGCTGCAAAGGCCCTTGGTCTACAGCTTGGCGGGGGAGGATATGCCTTTGCAGGGCCGTACAGCTCAAAAGGCTGCTACTTCTATCCGTCCGGTGCGTATATGAACATGGCCTTTTTCGGGACGGGTGGAAATTCCACTCTAATGTCCGCGGCTCCTGGGTCTGGTAAAAGACGTCTTTCCCTATGTGAGGAGGGCTAGTATGCTGCCATCCCATCTACGTGCGCTCTTTATTTTATCCAGTACCGAATGACAAGAAACGGTTACATTCTTTTATCTTGCATTGAACTAAATTACTACTATATCTGAAGAGACACCACTGCTACTTGAATCCCCTCGCCTCGCATCGCGTAGTGTCACCTCACATCGTAGCATCGCATCGTAGAAGCGTCGTCACGGTCCATTGGATGATACTGTAGCCTTTGAAGGGTAGCATTGAAACGAAGAGACGAGAGACGAGAGACGAGAGACGAGAGACGAGAGACGAGAGACGAGAGACGAGAGACGAGAGACGAGAGACGAGAGACGAGAGACGAGAGACGAGAGACGAGAGACGAGAGACGAGAGACGAGAGAGAGAGAGAGAGTGGTGGGTGGACGATGAATACAAACTCACTCTTGCTGACACAACACAATATTACAGGTATTTTAGTATAGTAGAAGACGAAACAACTCTACTATCAATTTATCAATCAATCAATCTGCTCTACTCTAGTCCAGTAGTCCAGTAGTATCAAGTTCTTCTTCTTCTTCTTCTTCTTCCAACAACAACCTTTCTTGTTGTTGTTGTTGTTGTTGTTGTTGTTGTTCTTGATGATGTTGTTTTGTTCAACTCGGAACAAAGTCTGGATTGGCCTTTCGAATCTCTTCGGGCATGTTTCGTACCCAACATCCTATATCTTCGATAAAATCTTGACATGCCACGACATCGTATTCATAGGTCGTGACGGGAGAAAAGTCATAGGTCGCTTCTCCCACCAAGAACAACAAGGTTTCTTTATCTTTTTCGATTTCGATTTCTCCTCCTTCTTTTATTTCTTCTTTGGAAGATGATGCAGCTGATGCAGCTTGTTGTTGTTGTTGCTGTTGTTGTTTTTGTTGTTTTTCTTTGGCACGTTCGGTTTCGGCCGCATGTTCTTTCCACATGCGATGGATTTCCTTTTGACGATCATCTTGTTCATTGCGAATACTGGTACGAATATTGACTTCAATGGTTGGATTTCCATCCCGTGGTTCAAACGTCGGGGTCAAGGTCATGTGAGGTTGTTCATGTTTCGTTTCCACAAAATGATAGGCTTGACAAGATGTCACCCATTGACAATTGATACAAATACAATGTAATGATGAAGATGAAGTTGAAGATGAAGTTGAAGTTGTGTATGAGGATGAGGGAGAAGAAGTTGGGGTAGAACAAGTCGAAGAAGTTGACGTTTTGATAGACCTACTACGAGGGATGATGATAGTATTAGGCGACTTATTGTTGTTGTTGTGGATCAAGACAAAACCAAACGCCGTCTTCCAGAAACAGCAGCAGCAGCAGCATGCACTCCACAGCAGTATTAGTAAGGAGGACATGGGGGATCGAAGAATCATAATAGTAATGGTGATGATGATGATGATGATGATGATGATGCAGATGCAGATAGTGTATATGTACCGGTACTGGTATTATTTGTACTGAATGAATGAATGAATGAATGAAAGAGAAGATGATATCGAAATTCGAAATCGATATTACCGCGGTAGGCGCATGCGATGCACCGCGACGCACAAAACATATGTACTGTTATTTGTGCGTGTTGCACCGCAGTACAAGCACCGGTACCGGTACGGGTACTCGTAGCGTGTTGGCGTGGCGGATCGGCTCGATGATGACGAAAGCGTTCGTAGACTATTGTACTGTACTCCTACTATCTCTGTACCTGGAACCGGTACCACGTAGCCGTGCACGTGTATGAGCGAATGATGCGGTATGTACTGTACGTCGTCCGTCCGTGCGTCTTGTTTTCCTTCGCACTATTAATTTTTTTGCTACCGCCGGTATTGTTCGTAGCTACTCGGTTATCCAGGTTTGCTCTTATGTCATGAAAAGTCATTGGGTCATTCGAGGCTATAGTTCAATAGTCTTTCATCCGAGATCGTGCCAAAAATCGTTAACTAAGTAGTTTCCACGTACAGACACGCCCAAGACGTTGGCATGGCTTATATGTTGAGTTGTTTGAAAAAACGTTATTATCTTCCAGCGAGCGAGCGAGCGAACGAACGTGAAATAACAAAAAATAATACGGGATCGGACATTCTGATAATGATGAAGACCACTGAAAAAGCACGTACGAGAACCAACAACGAACGACCATGGCCTGGAGGAGAGAAAAAAAAGGAGAAAACGCAGTCATCTCAACAAGAACGCATAGCAGCATCATAACAACATCAAGTAGTAATACGAGAAGAGTCATATTGTAGACTCATACCTCTACCTCTACATCTACCTCTACACCATCTCTCTCTCTCTCTGTCTCGCATTATGGAACGTTGCTGATTGATGATTCATTGAATATAATATTATAACAAAGCATCACGCGCCAAAAGAAGCAACAACAACAACTAGTATACTACATAATACTACAAATACGTATCATCATCATGCCCAACAACAACCACAACAACACCAGGTCGTCGTCTTCTTCTTCTTATAGCTCATCGGCACCCCTTCCCGCCATGTGGGCTGAATCGATTGATCAACGAACGGGACGGACGTATTATTATCATATTTTGACTTCGGAACGGACCTTTGAACGACCCAGCGGTGCTGGTGGTTCCAATAATAAGCAATATGACAAGCGCAAGCCCGATCAAGTAGTGACGGATGATGATGATGATGATGATATGGATGATATTGACCCGAATGAGAATTATCGAAAAAAGAAGCGATATTCCAGCAGCCGTGCTGGAGATTCTACAACGGCCGCACTGTCCTCGAGTTCGATCAGTCGTCATCATCATCGTCCTCCGCATCATCAAGAACCCTATGCCTTTTATACGGATGAATATCGACTAGAAAAGGAAGAGGAACGAAAACGAAAAAAGGAAAAGCAAGAAAAGAAGAAGAAGAAGAAGCAAAAGAAGGACAAGAAGAAGAAGAAGAAGAAGCGGGAAGGCTACGGCGAGGATGATGCGTCTTTATCATCATCCTTCGAAGACGACGACGACGACGAAGAGGAGGAGAGTAGCGAAGGAAGTCCAGACGATCGAAGACGACGGAAGAATGGGCGATCATCTCGATCTCGATCGAGCAAAAGGAAGTCCTCCAAGGAACAAATGGACTTGTTTGCAAGACCATCGATTACTACAGCTGATCATACCACAAGCTCGAGTAGTCGCAGGAAACGATCCAAGAGCAAGTCGTCGGAGAGGAGGAGTACGAGTAGGACTAGGACTAGGAGTAGTCGACACCATCCGCCTGATGATGCTCTTGCCAAATCCAACCGCAGCAAATCTACGACTACTACTAGCAAACGATCATCGAGTCGTGGTGGTGGTGGTGATGCTGCTGCTCCTGCAACGCCTTCCAAATCCACGAGAAACAGCGGCACTAGCAGCAGCAACAACAAGAAAGCGGCCAAACTATTACTATCGGCTCAATTGGAACAGGCCCGTCAAGAACTGGAAGAACGAAAACGTGCCTTACGGAAACGGGAAAAGGAACTTCAAAAGGAACGCATCAACATGGCCGAAGAACGTCGACAAGAAGAAGAAGCTCGCAAGTTACAAGCTGCCTTGGACGAACAGGCACGACGTCAGGCCTTTGAGGAAGAAGAAGACAAACGTCAACAGCTCATTCGGATGGAAACGCGGAAACAAGTCGCTGCGGTAGAAGAACAAGCCCGTCGTGTCGCACGAGAGGCCGAAGAGGCGAGACGAAAAGCCGAAGAAGAAGCCGAATTGGCACGACAACGAGCTGCGGAATTGGATGTGGCCCGACTGCATGCCGAAAAGGAAGCGGAACTCGCCAAAAAGAGAGCGTCCCTCCAGGAAGAGGCTCGTCGAGAAGCCTTACAACAAGTTCAGCAAGTACGTCAAGAAGCCGACCAAGAAAAGAAAGGCCAAGCCGCTGCCTTGAAAGAGGCCGCTCTCAAAATGGCAGCTGCCGAAGAGAAACAAATCGAGGCCGAACGCAAGGCACTTGTGGAAGAGCAGGCTCGTCTCAAAGAAGAGTTGAAGCGACAGGAACTGGAAGAGTCCATCCGTGTCGCCGACTTGGCAAATAACAACTCCTCGGCGAATCTTGGCAGCAAGTCCATGTCAGATGGCAGCTCGACTACCAGTGGAGATGAAGAAGATGAAGACGACGACGACGATTCCGATGATGAATCCGCTTCTGATTCCGAGTCTGAATCTGGTAGTAGCAGTGGAAGCGAAGATTCTTTGTCTTCCTCCGAGGAAGAGGGAGAACTAATGGACGAAGCAGATTCTCCTCCAACAAACAAGGAGGGTACGTCGACTTCATACCCCATGGAAGATTCGATTGACTTGACAGACTTGCTCCATGCGGATGATGACGATAATGTGCCCGATTTGCCTGCACCCAAGACCAAGGCCGCTAGAGAAAAGAAACGACTCCTAGAGGCCAAATACTCCGGATCGGGTGCTACGGCTTCCACCAAAAACTCTTCTGGAACCAGAAACAATTCGTCGGGTCTTCCGTCACGCAATACTTCCTATCAAAATTCTCACCAAAACAGCACCAGTATCATGTTTACCGGTGGCGACGATTCAAGACCAAGGGACACTTCCTACTCGAATTCTCACCAAAACAGCACCAGTGTCATGTTTGCCGGTGGAAACGAGTCAAGATACCGGCGCGCCCGTTCCCCCATGCGGAGAGAGATATCTTCGCTGAATGGGTCTAATAATCTTTCCCCCCATGCATCTCCGAGGAAGCCCATTCGGTCCTTGTCCCCGACACGCTCCCCAACAAAAGGCCGCCAGGGTGTTGTTCGTTCCAATTCGATGGATCCTTCCCGTCGAATGGACTTGGCGCGGATGAACTCAAAGCCAGGAATGGGAAATCGACAGGCGTCCATCGACTTTCGAACGGAGAAAGCAAGAAACCAAATGGTTGGATTCAATCCTCATGAAAGCCGTCTTGGGCCTGTTCGGGGAATGTCGCGAGCCCAAAGCCAAGTAGCTGGCGGGAGAGGAATGATGACGATGATGGGCCGAACTCAGAGCGGTCGTGGTATGGGCGATCGCGCCAAGAGTATGGCGCCACTGCGACGCGCCGACTCTACGAATAGACCGGGCATGATGCGAGGCCGGTCAAGAGGATCGTTCGATAACTCTTTTTCCCAATATGACCCCCACAACTCGATGTCAGATATAGAACGACCACCACCACCCGTGAAAAAGAAGAAGAAGGAAGTGGAATACGAGAAGCCTCCCAAGTCGCTAGTTTTGATTTGGCTGGCGGTCGCTGGAGAGCTTGGTTTCGACATGGGTACTACCGTCATTGCGTTCAGATCCCTCACAAAAGAAGACAACTGTTGCGGTGAACAAATCGATTTGGGTCCCGTGCCCATGAGCATCACGGCTCCCTTCTTCCTTCTGGTTTCTGCCGAGCTAGCCTTGTTGATTCGTGCTATTGTGTTGACGCTCTTCCCGAACCTCATGAACGATCAAGAGGAGGGCGAAACGGACCACGAAGGTAATCTCAAGGTTCGTTCAACATTCATGAGGTGGCTTTGCTGCTGCTTCCGATGGAAAGTCAGAGTCATCATGAGTTTTCTCGGCTTTCTGGTTTTGTTGAACCCTTTCTTTGGATGTTTCATCGCTTGGATCTTGCTCTATCAGTCGAGCAAGAAGGAATCGTTCATGGTCTTGGGGTTCGAAGGTGGTGCCTTGCTATTGCACTATCTCTCTGTCTACTTGGAAGGTAGCATCCACAACTGCTGGACATTCTTGATGCAGGCCTTACTTCCTTTGGTACCCTTCGTTGTCGGTGTAGGCCTTGTTTTGTTCTACTTGAAGCAAGGGGGGGTTTGTTACATCGTTGAAGACTCAATATTCAGCTTCAATGGCTGCGAAGTTTGTGCTGATGGCTACCCACCTGTTGATGGTGTATGCTATTTTCCGAATGGCACGACCTATGACTTTCAAGTGGAGAATGCCCTCCGCATTGACAAGGTCACGTCTTTGGATGATCTGATGGCCCGGACCTACCAAGTGTCTTACTGCGCCTACGAAAATCCAGGGGGGCCACAGGATGTCAACTTTTGCTTCTTTGACTATGATACTGGAAAGTTGGATGGGGTAGTATCCAACGAGACGTCAGCGCCGACCCCGAAACCCATGTACAGCACGAACAAATGCGGCGGTACCGTGGGCGTCGGTGACCGGCTCTCTCAATGTCGCAAGCATCTGTGGAATCCAAGCAAAGACGAGACGATGCATTGCTTTACCTTTGGAGGGCCGGGGGATCCTTGCCATTTGAGCATGGACAACGATGGGCAGAATCAGGGCCGTTTCAAAGATCCCTCCAAGTGTGTCATTGAGCAAGTGAATGGAGAATACCGTGCCTACGGCGACACGTTCTACCTGTGGAATGAGCCCGACAAGTTTGAAAGGAGTTATCAGTGGGCTGGAAACTCCTGGCTTGCTTACAGTTCGTCTCGTTGGTTGGCCGAGATTGGCGAAATGCGCAGTGGCGGAGTTCAAGTGGCCACTCCGATGGTAAAGTACGACAATCCAGAGCAAGTACGGGCTCAAATGCAAGAATTCTTCGATGGCTGCAAGCCCAACTGCTTGGACCCAGCCGATCCCTCGTATATTGACGTGCTGTCGATCAACCTACTTTGCGATCCGGACGAGGAATCATGCGAGGAAAAAGTCGGAACCGTGACACGTGATCTTGCCGAGGTTTCTCAAGAGTTCGATTCCCGTCCTGTTCACATTACTCAATGGGGTGTACCCGACACAGAGGTACCATCCAAGCTATCTCGGGCAATGCAAGCGACTCCTGGCTTTTTCGCCGAGGGTTCGCCCGTGAGCCGGGTGTACTGGTATGGTGGAGACTCGGCCGATGGTACAAATCTTGCATTTCGGGCAGTCGAGGGACAAGACAAGTCTCTTGGGGAAGTTTGGGCTGACACATGCAACTCTATACCCAGCCAAGCATCATCACAAAATGCAACGACTAGCTAGCGTAGAGAGCTGCCCAAGATGATCGCAAACTAGCTCAAGCCATTATATGCTGGCTTTATAGTAGACTAGCTAGTAGAATAATTTTGCGGAGCTTAGTTTTCTATTATTTTTTCTTCTAGCTAGTCGTAGAGTAGAGGCCTACCAGTAGCAATAAGCCATACCGTTCCGTACAGGTACTGATAGGGACTATAGTAGCACCACTCGATAGAGAGATATGCCCTCTCTACGGCTACTACGTACCGGTACAGTCACCAGTACCAGTACCAGCAGGTACGCACGTTTCGATTTTCTTTTGTGTTCTTCGTCTTGCATCGTCATCGATCGATGATTGGTTCGTTGTTGTTGTTGTCGTCGTCGTCGTCGTCATCATCGGAAGATGAAGAAGAAGAATGAATCCTTCCCTGTTTTCTCTTGCTGATGAAGCAAGCAAGAACAGCGCATCATTGCTGTTGGCATATTCATCATCATCGATCGGATACACTAGCTAGAAACTTGTTGCCCCGCATCACAACACTCCAAACTACTAAACTACTCCTAGTACAGTACAGCATCATCCTATCATGTTCCAACAAATCGCAGGCCGCTTCCTTCTTCCCAATTTGGAACGAGATTTGTCTCGAGCCATCTCCCGTCAACTGCAGCAAGTGCACAACATGGCGGATTGCATGATCGCCCCGACGGTCCATGCATTTGAGGCAAGAGCAGCAACAAGTTCCTTGGGCGCTGCCACTGCCAAGCATGCGCAGCGTGTGGTCAAGGTCGAATATCCGCTTCCAGCTGGCAGAGGACTCTTTCAAGGATAGACCGCATGACGATGTTCTTTCGGAAAGAAGGTCGACGCTGACGCTGCTGCTCCACTTATTGGCCGGGGAATGAGAATGAATCCATCCATTCACGCATCCATACATACATTGAATGGTATGATTACGCATAGAATAGGATGCCGCACGAGGATTGAAAAAGGTCATCTGATCCTGATTGGAAGTAGCCCCCTACGAGTACTGTAGTTTAGAGAGAGAAGTAACACTAATAAGCATGGAGGTCATTCGATTCTTTCTATCTTTCTTTCCATCGATCGTCCGATCTCCTCTTACGTATTGTGGAATACCTCTTGTTGTCTCTGGGATTTAGCAGACTACATGAGGACAAACCAAGTCTATCAAGTCGTCAGCACCTCTCTCTTGAGTAGTAGTAGTAGTAGCCACCAGCTAGGTCGAAGTGTAACGTAGTAGTGCAGAAGAGCGAGCACTGTAGAACTGCTCGAGTACGAGTATACAACAAGACGAAGCTGGAGCTCCTCCTCCTCCTCTGAGCTCCTCGGGCGGCAACTGGAATACTAGTAGAATCTGGCAACTACTACTAGCTCTTCATGCGACGAGCATTACATTACGTTTACGTTTCCATGTAATACGACAAATTAATAATAGGATTACATGAAAGAAGGTAGTACTGGTAGTCTAGAAAAGCAGCGAGAGTAGCACCAGTGCGAGGAGTATTACTTCTTGTGGTAGTAGCACCAGTAGTAGGACGAGCGTTCCGGTACAGGACTTCCAGCGGCTCGAGTGATTCGTCTGTTGCGATGCCACGTGTAACTCGGGGAGAAATCCACAACGTCACGTGTACCGGTACGTACTTCGTACGGTCAAGTACGTATTCATCATTCTCCAATTCCATATCCATCAAAACAACAAACCCTTGTTTGACGATCCACAATGGCGGGTCATGAGAAGTCATAATAACGCTGAGCTAGAAGACTATACAACTTCTATCATTGAAGACGGAAGACAGATTCAGTACAGTATCACCACTACAACCAACCCAAAAAAAGAAAAAGAACCATGCAGACCCATCATCATCATCATCACAACCATCATCACTCCTATTCGTTTGTCGTCGTCGTTCTTTGTCTCATCCTGATGATGATGATGCTGACACCTCACCATCATGTGCAGGCTCTGTCGTCTGCCGTCAATAAGCCCTCGTCATCTACTGCGAGTACGATGAGAGCATCATCTGATGTCCAGAAGCAGCAGGAGCAGAACCAACGGGATGGATATCACCATCCATCAAGGCGATCATTTTTTGTAGCAGCTACTGCCATTTTTCTTCCACAAGCAGGTCAGAAAGACCACGCTCATGCGGCCACCGGCGGTGACGGCGACTTGAAATTTGAATCGGCGCCTTCCGGATTGCAGTGGGCGGATGCCAAGCTTGGAACGGGTACCGCCCTGAAAGCGGGAAACCAAGCGACTGTGGAATATACTCTTTCGACGACTGGGGCTCGGTACGGCGCCAAAATATTTTCCACCAAAGATCGAGACATGCCGTATCGATGGACTTTGGGTGATGGCAGTACCATTGCTGGAATGGAACAAGCGATTCTGGGTGTCGAGGGAAGTATCCCTCCCATGTTACCAGGAGGTGTACGGCGAGTCATTATTCCTCAATCTCTGGCCTATGACAAGTTGGGCGCTAGTGTAGGTCAAGCCAAGGAACGATGTGTGCAAGATGGAACACCGGGCCCGATCCCTCCTCCCAACCAAGCTTTTGAAGAATATCAACGCTTCAAGAATATATACTGCAATCCGCTACGACAGTACCAGCCGGATGTGGTAATGGATATCAAACTATACGGAGCTCGAAGTGTTCGATGATGATATTATGGTTTCGTCGTTGCTTATGGTGAGAAGCTTCATCTCTATCCATCTATGTAGAATTATAGACGTGGAGTAGCGTAACAATATCCTGAGCGCTTAACAGTATTTATTATTCTACTAGGATACAATATGACCATATTACATATTGCTGTTATTGGTGCTGGCTCAGCTTTTCGTAGTCTTCATAGGCGTCATTGACGACATCCCAACACAGCTTGCACAAGAATTGTTGGGCCTCATTGAGGTCGTGGGGTAGTTTGTCAGGATGTAAAAAGAAGCGAACCTTGCGAACCGCCTTTTTCAATTTGGCGGCATCCCATTGCGTTTGTTGTTGTTGTTGTTGGTGCGAAGAAACAGAAATGACGAGTTCTTGCCAGTCAATCGGCGTCCAACCCTGAAAGTAGTCATGAGATGGTAGACCCAATGCGGGAGGAAAGACGGTATGAATCTGACAAAGAAGCTGAGGGATGGGTTTTAGCATTTGGTATCCAGGCGGCAAAAGAGCCCAATGCAGTAGAATGTTGTGCTTGAGAGTCGTAATGACATGTTGCGGTAGAGCTTCCGCCTCTGCTGGAATGACTCCTGGTTGGCCTTGTCTTTGATGGTGTTGTTGCTGTTGCTGTTGTTGTTGAGACATCATGTTTCGATACTTGGCGTCGGTTCCGGTGGGAGTGTGGTGCGATGGCATGGATGGCTCTGGAGGAGGTCGGGGCGGATGATGATGTTGGGTCTGGTGAGATGCTGCTTGCGTTGGTAGATTCGGAACCCTCATTCCAGCACTGGTATTACTCCCATTGCTATCCATCGATGATTGTCGACTGTATCCAGAAGCCTTGGGTACAGTACCACCACTATTACTACTAGGAGACGGCGTCGATCCCGCAGTCTTGTTTGGAGTTTTCGTCGTGGTTGTAGGTGTAGTCAAAGGCGATGATGCAGGTGCCGGTGGAGGTGCAGCCGCCGAAAACGCCGCGGCTGCCGCCGCCTGCCGTTTCATTTCCAATTCTTGTTCTTGTAGCGCCTTTTCTTTGGCCAGTGCCGCTTCTTTGGCCGCTTGTAATTTATATTCTTCCTTTCGCATTTCATATTCCAAAAACTTGCGTCGTTCTTCTTCCTTTTTGCGTTTTTGTTCCGCTGCTGCCTTTTTTCGTTGTTCCAAAACCTCTTGTCGACGCTTTTCCATAGCCGCCTTTTTCTGTATTTCCAAAGGCGTCAAATTATTATTATTATCATTATGATGACTTTCCTGCTGGTTGCTGCTTTTATTATTTTTGTTGTTGTTGTTGTTGTTGTTGATTTTGTCGTTAGTAGACGATGACGATTCTTGCGGTTGCGGTTTTGGTTTTGGTTTTGGTTGGTTCACGATATGGTTCGGTTTGGGAGAGTTTGGCAATGGTACTGTTACTTTTTCTTGTTGGGTTGTGGTTGGCTTGGTCGGGGTAGTCATATTTTTTACTTCTTGTTGTTGCTTCTGTTGTTGTTGCTTCTGTTGTTGCTTCTGTTCGTGTTCTTCTTTTTGTTGCTGCAGCTGCTGAGTCTTTTGAAGAAGTTGTAGATACTCGTTGCGCTGGGCTTCTAGCTCTGACACTTGAGTTTGTAGTTTCGTCATTTGATGTGTCACATGTTCTTGCAAGGCCGCCATGGTCCAAAAGTAGACGGGTGGCAGTACTTCTAGTACTTGTTTTTGATGTTGTTGTTGGATCGTTGATGATGAGGATGATGATCCTCCATTATCATAATCTTCTTCTTTTTCTTCTTGTTGTAACTGATCCAAACAACTCTTCAACAAGGTAATCAACTTGGACTTGTCGTAGGACAAGAGGAGTCGTCCGTTGGAACCTGACGTCATTGACGTCATTGTTGTTGCGAAAGAGAAGAAGGACGACGACGACGATGTTGATGATGCTGATGATGTTGTTGTTGTATACAGTCTTTGGAAATCGTTTGTCCGCCTCCTGATTGATTGATTGATTGATGGATGGATGGATTGATGGATGGATGGATGGATTGATCGGTGATATGTTGTGTTGCTAATCTTCTCTCTAGTAGCTCTAGTAGAGCTAGTAGTAGAGTGATGATGCGTTGCTCTACTACTACTAGGGATAATAAAAATGGAAGAAAGGACGATGGTGGATCGAAGAAAGAAGATGATGATAGATATAATGAAAGAGGGAATGGTCGTTTTTTGGCGCTCTTGTGTCCGTTGAGACACAAAAATGGCGGGAAACACTGATGTCCAGTCGAATGATTCGATTTTCTGACACGTGTCTTGAGTCATACCTTGAGGCCGACCGGCTCGCATTTTGGATTTTGGCACGTGCTCGTTGTGAGAATCACAATAATACATAGTAATAAATAAAATAATCTCTAAAAACGACGCGAGCATAATGCACGACGAGAGTATCGCTACATATCATTCAGGTGCATCATCATAATATGTCATAAATCTCATCGTATCAAACACAAACAAAGCGATGGATCATATCTCCATCGCATGTCTCCCATGACCACCACCACCAGAATGCAAGGACCGACAACAAGAACAAGAACCAGCAACAGCAGTAGCAGGATCAGTAGCAGTAGCAGTAGCAGTAACATCCGGATCGGTCTCCTTCAAATAGCGTTGATTTTTGGGTTACTCTCAGTGACCTACCACCGTCTCTTTTTACTCGGTCGCCAGTATTCTTCTTCTTCTTCGAAGACGACGACATCGACATCGACATCGACATCGACATCAGCGTCAGCCGTGCTGTCCGACCTTCTTTCTGCATTCTACTCGTCCGAACGAAATGACAGCAACACCAACACCAACACCAACAACAAGATCAGGCAGTGCCACCACCAAGACCACCATGAGGATTATGATAACAGCCCCGACGGCACCATGGCGGCTGCCAGCATGCTGGTCGGATTTCGACAACCGACCTTGGAGGAGCGACGAGATCGGATGCAACAAATACGGTTGCTGCAGCAGGATCCAATAAGTACAAGTACAAGTACAAGTACGAGTGCAACAAGCAAGACTCAAATGTCCAGTACCAGCAGCAGCAGCAGCAGCAGCAGTACCAGTAGCATATCGATGCTCTTTTACCCAGCTTTATTGGCCCATCCCAACCCAAAACATATCCTATACGTTACGACCAGCACGAGTCCTACTATTACTGACGACAACGACAACGACAACGACAACGACGACTTTGTTGTTGGTATTATTGAAAATATCGTGCTCCCATTCAAAGAGGTGGAACGGATTGGAATTATCCATTTGGTATTACTGCCGCCGCCGCCGCCTTCTCCAGACCAACAGGATTGCCGACAAAGGCCACGACAAAGACGACGACGACGACGACGAAAACATGTTTCGGGCGGGGGGTCCTTGGTAATCTCCGAACACTGGATCTCGTCGTTGAGTGATGAGGAGGAGGATTTCTCCGATTTTTACTGGGACGAGGGTGTCGACGGTGACGACGACGATGATGATGATGATGATTATAATGACGATCGAACAAAAGCAAAAGAAGAAGGATATGAAAAAGAGAATCAGAGAACGGCCGTCAATTTGATACTCGTGGATGCAAACGCCGCGACTCACTTCGACACTGTGGAATTGGCCCGTTGGTGTGAAAATGCGTTGGAAGCAAAGAAAACGGAAGAAAAAGGCGACGAAGGAGAAACCCTTACCAGCAGCAATAGCAAAAGCAATAGCAATAGCAATAGCAATGCCATGCTTTTGATCGAATTGCCAGGAAGTGCCGGTTCCGTGTCGGCGGCGGAACGACGAATGGAGTGGGTTGATGCACTGCAAGATGGTTTCGACAGACTGCGGGATTTTGACGTACGACTACCAGTTGAAACACAACCACAACAACAACAACAACAAGCAACAACGACGAACATTAGTGCTACTGCTAGTAGAGCCATGCGACAGCGTGGTATGAGGAACTACGTCTTGGCCTTTCACGATGCTCAATCGGAAGCGTTCTGGTATCTCAATGAAGCCGAATGGAATCGGGTCATTCGTTCCAAAGTTCGAGATTCCTTGTGGGACGACCACGATGAATCATCACTACTACTACTACTACACCTGCTAGTAGACAGCGCTTCGATGCAGCCACTCATATATACCTCCAAGGAAAGTGAAGTGGAATTTTGTCGCCGAACACCCTTGGACGAACGATGCCAAGTTGGCGGAAGCGGCCTTGACAGCAATATGGACAGTGTCCCAATGAGTGACTTGGTGATCCAGCAATCTCAAATTGGAGAATTTGCGGGACGGGGACTTTTTACCAAGGTCGATATCCCGCCGAATGCCTTTATTGGAGCCGAACAAACGGGGCTTTACCTGAATTGGAAGGCTACCGAAATTCTGTTTGCATTGACAGAAATGGCTAATGCCATTTACGAGCATCGCCATGAGGAATTATTGGCCTATTTTGATGGATATGGCTTTATTGATGAATCGGCCACTGGCATGCCGTTTTACGAAGTAGATGGATCTGCAATTACATTTGTCAATCATGGATGCAAAGGTACCAACAATGTACACCTCCTTTCGATACATCATGAAGGAAACCTGGAAATTCCAAAGGAGTACTACCACCACCCAAAAAAGGATGATCAAAACAATCATCACGACGATAAGAATGGTGATGATGACCAGGATGATGACGAGGATGATGATGAAGATACGCTGTACACACCAGCTGAGGAGGAAGCATTGTGGAAACTCATTCCTGCGGAATACCTGAAATTTGCCGGTGACGTATTCTACTTGCCCGTCCGAAATCCGGCAGGGGCAATACCAACGCAATCAAATCAGTTCATTCCTGCAGGACAAGAGATCTTGGATAATTATCTAACGTTTGGCGGAACAGGTGGGTCCGAGTTTTGGAAGTACGTGGCTGAACTCCAGAAAGAATGTGGTGGGCATGCTGGTTTTATACAAAAATATGAAGAACAGGCCTAAGAAGAAGAATAAGAATAAGACGACAACACTTGAGAAGAAGAAATGGTTCACAGCAACAGCTTGGAGAGTGCTGCTTGTGACGGCTGAGATGCAGTCACATCGATATAGTAGACTATGCTATGCTATGCTATGGACGTTGTAGTTTTATTCTCTACTACCGGTAGTTGTACGACTAACGCCTCGACTGAGGACTCCTGAATGATTTTGAGTCGACGGTATACTCATAGTCATAGTACAGTAGCTTGTAGTAGAGTAGCTACTCTATTCTCCAGCTAGAGAGTAGTAGTAGAGTAGTAGCTCTAGCTACTCTACTAGCTAATAATAATTTATATATATAGGAGCGTTGGAGAATTAGGTGGTCGCCAATTTGGCACGTGCTGCTTCTCTCTTTCTGGCAACGGAACTTGGCAACACGCCTCCCCCCACGGCTCCCCCGCTGTCCTCCGTTGCCACCACCCACCACCCATCCGTGTCATCATCTTTCCATTTTGTCAACCTCTCTAATCTTGTGACACAGTCTTTCACGAAATCTTCCACACTCTTCCAACACACACTCTTCCCACACCACTTACGCCATGGCTGGAGGACGACAAGACCGTCGACCCCAGGCACGTCGTAGTGTACCCACCGTACCAAACATCGCCATGGTCACATTTACCCATAATAGAAAAAAGTTGGCCGCTTGATGATAAAAAAAACTCAAGGTTTCTGTATGGGTCAAGTGAGTCAATTTTGGTTGTTACGGGGGTGCGGGTGACGGACGGTAATGATGACGTCTGAATGACGGACGTCATCCTATTATGTCTTTTCGTGTCTTGTGTCAATATTTTGGATGACAGCAAATCTGACCTTGGATACCGTGGGTGCTTTATGGCACGTGCTCGTTGTGAGAATCACAATAATACAGTAATAGTAGATATATCTAAAAACGACGCGAGCATCATGTGACGACGAGAGTATCGCTATCATTCATCTTCATCATAATAATATGTCATAAATCTCATCAGAAAATAAAAACAAAATGGATCATATCTCCATCGCATGTCTCTCACCACCACCACCACCACCACCACCACCAGAATGCAAGGACCGACAACAAGAACAAGAACCAGCAACAGCAGTAGCAACAGCAACAGCAACGGCAGTAGCAGTAACGTCCGGATCGGTCTCCTTCAAATAGCGTTGATTTTTGGGTTACTCTCAGTGACCTACCACCGTCTCTTTTTACTCGGTCGCCAGTATTCTTCTTCTTCTTCGAAGACGACGACATCGACATCGACATCGACATCGACATCGACATCGACATCGACATCGACATCGACATCGACATCAGCGTCAGCCGTGCTGTCCGACCTTCTTTCTGCATTCTACTCGTCCGAACGAAATGACAGCAACACCAACACCAACACCAACAACAAGATCAGGCAGTGCCACCACCAAGACCACCATGAGGATTATGATAACAGCCCCGACGGCACCATGGCGGCTGCCAGCATGCTGGTCGGATTTCGACAACCGACCTTGGAGGAGCGACGAGATCGGATGCAACAAATACGGTTGCTGCAGCAGGATCCAATAAGTACAAGTACAAGTACAAGTACAAGTGCAACAAGCAAGACTCAAATGTCCAGTACCAGCAGCAGCAGCAGCAGCAGCAGTACCAGTAGCATATCGATGCTCTTTTACCCAGCTTTATTGGCCCATCCCAACCCAAAACATATCCTATACGTTACGACCAGCACGAGTCCTACTATTACTGACGACAACGACAACGATGACGACAACGATGACTTTGTTGTTGGTATTATTGAAAATATCGTGCTCCCATTCAAAGAGGTGAAAAGGATTGGAATTATCCATTTGATATTACTGCCGCCGCCGCCGCCTTCTCCAGACCAACAGGATTGCCGACAAAGGCCACGACGACGAAGACGACATGTTTCGGGCGGGGGGTCCTTGGTAATCTCCGAACACTGGATCTCGTCGTTGAGTGACGAGGAGGAGGAGTTTTCCGATTTTTACTGGGACGAGGGTGTCGACGGTGACGACGACCATGATGATGATGATGATGATAATGATAATGACGATCGAACAAAAGCAAAAGAAGAAGGATATGAAAAAGAGAATCAGAGAACGGCCGTCAATTTGATACTCGTGGATGCAAACGCCGCGACTCACTTCGACACTGTGGAATTGGCCCGTTGGTGTGAAAATGCGTTGGAAGCAAAGAAAACGGAAGAAAAAGGCGACGAAGGAGAAACCCTTACCAGCAGCAATAGCAAAAGCAAAAGCAAAAGCAATGCCATGCTTTTGATCGAATTGCCAGGAAGTGCCGGTTCCGTGTCGGCGGCGGAACGACGAATGGAGTGGGTTGATGCACTGCAAGATGGTTTCGACAGACTGCGGGATTTTGACGTACGACTACCAGTTGAAACACAACAACAACAACAACAACAACAAAAAGCACAAGCAACAACGACGAACATTAGTACTACTGCTAGTAGAGCCATGCGACAGCGTGGTATGAGGAACTACGTCTTGGCCTTTCGCGATGCTCAATCGGAAGCGTTCTGGCATCTCAATGAAGCCGAATGGAATCGGGTCATTCGTTCCAAAGTTCGAGATTCCTTGTGGGACGACCACGACGAATCATCACTACCAAGACTACTTCTACTACTACTAGTAGACAGCGCTTCGATGCAGCCACTCATATATACCTCCAAGGAAAGTGAAGTGGAATTTTGTCGCCGAACACCCTTGGACGAACGATGCCAAGTTGGCGGAAGCGGCTTTGACAGCAATATGGACAGTGTCCCAATGAGTGACTTGGTGATCCAGCAATCTCAAATTGGAGAGTTTGCGGGACGGGGACTCTTTACCAATGTCGATATCCCGCCGAATGCCATTATTGGACCCGAACAAGCCGCGCTGTACTTGTATTGGAAGGCTACCAAAATTCTGGTTGCATTGACAAGAATGACTAATGATATTTACGAGCATCGCCATGAGGAATTATTTGCCTATTTTGATGGATATGGCTTTATTGATGCATCGGCCATTGGCATGCCGTTTTACGAAGTAGATGGATCTGCAATTACATTTGTCAATCATGGATGCAAAGGGACCAACAATGTAGGCCTCCTTTCGATACATCATGAAGGAAACCTGGAAATTCCAAAGCAGTACTACCACCCAAAAAAGGATGATCAAAACAATCATCACGACGATAAGAATGATGATGACGAGGATTATGACGAGGATGATGATGAAGATACGCCTTACACACCAGCTGAGGAAGAAGAATTGTGGAAACTCATTCCTGCGGAATACCTGAAATTAGCCGGTGACGTATTCTACTTGCCCGTCCGAGGAAATCCGGCAGTGGCAATGCCGACGCAATCGAATCAGTTCATTCCAGCAGGACAAGAGATCTTGGATAATTATCTAACATTTGGCGGAACACGAGGGTCCGAGTTTTGGAAGTACGTGGCTGAACTCCAGAACGAATGTGGTGGGCATGCTGGCTTTATACAAAAATATGAAGAACAGGCCTAAAAAGAAAAAAAAGAGGAAGAAGAAGAAGAAGACGACAACACTTGAGAAGAAGAAATGGCTCACAGCAACAGCTTGGAGAGTGCTGCTTGTGACGGCTGGGACTCCTGAATGATTTCGAGTCGACTGTGTACTCATAGTCATAGTACAGTAGCTAGTAGTAGAGTAGCTACTCTACTCTCCTAGCTAGTAGAGTAGTAGCTCTAGCTACTCTACTAGGTCTCTAGAGTTGTAGTAGGAGCGGTACTCTACGGTTCAGAGACAACTGTTGTGCCAGCTATTAGCTACTGTATCTACTTTTATCACATTGAAGTTTTAGTGCACAGTATCTTGCTAACGGTAGGCTATTTTGTTATCTCCGTGCGTGCATTCCTCGCACCTTTGAAAGAAAATGTCCTTTGATCGGAATGACACTTTGGTATTCAATGTCGAATTGCACAACGTTTAACCTTGAATGTCATGACGGGAAAGAGGGCATATTTCTATCCTTGATTGTTGAAGAACAAAGAGAGAACGCTTGATATGGCGGGCAATAACAATATGCCCATCAGTTTTCGTTCTCACCAAACCGACCACGTGAGCACACTTTTTCGCAAAAAAAATCCCGCTTGGCCTGCTGTTCATCCTCTATCCTCATGCATATCATCTGCATCTTCCCATATTTCTCGAGAATCGCAAACTCAACACATTGTATCGTCTTTTTGCGAGGATAACAACATGCCGTTTACTTCTGAACTCGATGATCCTCCCAGGGTAAGGGAAGACGAGGAGGATCAACAAGACGAACAAGAATCTAACAAGTCGGTGTCCGATATTGAATCTACTGGAACATCACGCAACTCTACTACTCATCAGTCGACGAGCGAGGGGACAAACGGAGAAGACAGCCATTCGGCCATGCTCAAGAGGGAAGAGAGAGCTGTGAAACGAGCTAAGCTGTTTGTCGGATTCAGCGTCTTCCTCTGTGCCGTCGCGGTCCTTGTCGCTGTCTACTTGCTCACTTCGACGAGTGACACGCGCAGCTTTGAATTGGCGGTAAGTAATATTATAAAGACATGACGACGCTTCAGGCAGTACACCCACTCATCATTATTTGCTCTTATTCAATCCACCAGTACGATGGCCTTGTCAGGGACATTCAAGCTCTCGTTGTTTGGGAAGTGAAGTATAACTTTGCCTTGATGGAACAACTCAGGTAAGGCTTGTTCTACTAAATCGTCGATGGTGACTTCTGGCTGCGTTGGCTTGCTGTGCCTCCAGCAAAACGAATCATAATGTTCCCCCTATTTTAATCATCTTTACTTGATGTTTGACAGCTCCCAGATCACAATTGATGCTGGGCTTATGAACCAAACCTTTCCATTTCATACCGAACCAGAGTACGAAATCACCGGCGGATTTGTAGATGGCATGGGTAAGAACGCCTTGTACACTCGACGCTGCGCGACCCTTTGACCATCGACATATCTAACGACATATTGCATTGCCATTATGTACTATTTATAGGAGGTCTCATGAACGCTGGCTATGCGCCTCTCATCTTTCCCGAACAGCGAGAGGAATGGGAAGGGTATGCCGTCAATAATCAAGACTGGATCGAGAAGAGCGCACAGCTCAAGGCGGTGCATCCTTCCCATAGGGACGCCCTTCATGGGACCGTCCAAGATCACGAACATGATAGGAAGCGAAAGCTTCAAGAAACCGAGGAAGAAGGCGTCTCTCCGTACATCTACAAGTGGGAAAACGGTCAAAAGGTTCCTGAAGTGAGTCAATCTGGGCAGCTGCTTGCTCCGCTTTGGCAAATCTCCCCAGCCAGCGCCGGTGAAGTCAATGTCAATCTTCTTGCCGACCCAAGGGTGGCGGAAGTATACGACAAGATGATCAAGATAGAGTCTACAGTATTGTCGAAACGCGTTGAAATCGGTGAAATGGTACGTCCCCTGACGGTTAACGATTCTGGCAGCATTTGCTTTAGTAGTCCATGTCGTAACACTCACATTGCGCAAACAAACTCAAAATTTTACCAGTTCGACTATCTGTTTGACGACAACGAGAAGCAATTCAAAAAAGATCCGCACGGCTTTATTATGACTCCCATTTTCGAAAAAATCGTGGAGAAAGAGAATCAAAAGATCGTGGGCATTCTTATCGGTGTTACTCCTTTTGGAAACTTGCTGGACCGTCTGGTACCAAAGGAAGCCGATGGAGGCATTATTGCCGTGTTCAAGGGTCGCTGTGATACCTTGTTGTCCTTTGAGTTGAGCAGCGGTAAGGCCCTATTCCTTGGAAACGGTGACTTCCACGATTCTTCATTCGATGAATACGTACGGGTCCAAGAAAACATTGAAATGTACAGTGAAGCTTTCCTCGAAGATCTATGTGGCCATGATTTGTATATTTATCCCACTGTCTCTTTACAAGAAACCTACACCACCAATTCGCTCGGCATCTACCTTGCAATCATCGGCATTGCAGGTGCTCTGATCATCATATTTGTGATCTACGACTTGGTGGTGACTAGACGACAGAACAAAACCATGCAAAATGCAAGGAAAGTTAGAGCCATCGTCACTTCGCTCTTCCCCGAGCGGATTGCACGAAAGCTCGTACAAGAGGCTGAAGAAGGCGAAGACTCCAAGAAAAAGGGCAAAGCATTCCTCAACACAAGGGCAAAATTCGAGACATTCATGAACACTGGCGTAGATCCGGAAAATAACGATACACTGCTGAACTTGGGCTCCAAACCACTTGCTGAGTTGTTCCCCGACGCCACTTGTATGTTCGGCGATCTTGTCGGTAAGTAGAGGAAGCCTATAATGCTGCCTGCCAATGCATCACGTCAATCGGATCACCATATCTCTCACACTGTCTTTCTCATCAGGATTCACCGCTTGGAGCAGCCAGCGCGAGCCGCATCAACTCTTTACGCTTTTGGAGACGATCTATGCAGCCTTCGATGCGATCGCAGCAAACCACGGAGTGTTCAAGGTTGAAACCATTGGGGACTGTTATGTTGCTGTGTGCGGTCTTCCGAATCCCAATAAACGTCATGCAGTTGTGATGGCGCGTTTCGCTCATGAATGTTTAATGAAGATGGATATTGTTCTCCGCCAGCTTGAAGTGGAGCTCGGACCGGACACAGGATCACTCGGAATCCGAATCGGCCTCAATTCCGGGTAAGCAGTATTTCTTCTATCGTGAAATGGGGGAAAATCATCAAGCCAGCTGTGGAACTAATTTTCTCTCTCGTTTCCTTCAGACCTATCACCGCCGGAGTACTCCGCGGTGAACGTGCTCGATTCCAGCTTTTTGGAGATGTAAGTACGATTCCTTTCCGTTCAGAGCCTTTGCTTCGACCAGAACAATACACTCCTCACATCACGCCTTTTGTTACCTTGCTCCACAGACGGTGAATACCACTGCTCGTATTGAGTCCATGGGACAAAAGAATAGGATCCATATCTCAGAGGCCACATCGACGCGTTTGATCGCTTTTGGAACAGAGCAATGGGTTCAGTTGCGAGAGGACGAGATCATTGCAAAAGGAAAGGGGGCGCTCAAAACGTACTGGCTGAATCTTGGAGCTTCTGCGACTGGTTCAAATGTAGCCAGGAGCGAAAGGGGCGAAGTTGTATCCAATGTCGGCAGTGGCGAGGTAGATGGCAATGCTGACAAACTCAAGGTCGTTGAGACGATGCCCAGTTCCAACAAAGGTTCAGCCGCTTTTGATCGTGTTGTCGAATGGAATGTAGACCTCCTTCAGCGTCAACTCAAAATAATAATTGCCCACCGGCAAGCCAAGGGTACAACTCCGGACAAACCCGAGGATATCTCGTCCCTTGAAGCAATGATCCGCAGTCGTGGATCAGTATCACTGGAAGAAGTCAAAGATGTCATCATGCTTCCAAAGTATGATGCCAAGGCAGTCTCAGTTGATCCCAACTCGATCGAGATCGATGAGGTGGTTCTGTCTCAACTTCGTGACCTCGTCCAGACAATCGCAGACGCATACAATGACCACCCCTTCCATAACTACAAACACGCCAGGTACGACTCTTTAGTGATGGTAAACCTTCCATTTTGTTGCTTTCATCTTATCCGGCGTTCTCTTTTGCCTCCTCGGTTATCAAAAATATAGCCATGTCACCATGTCCTGCTTGAAGTTCTTGAGCCGCGTAGTCAGCCCGGAAATCGACGATGCCACGGGCGATGCGGATTTGACGAAAAAGTTTCATGATACGACCTACGGTATCACGTCGGATCCGCTCATTCGTTTCTCGGTTGTCTTCTCGGCAATGATCCACGACTGTGACCACCCGGGGGTCCCCAATTCTCAATTGGAAAAGGAAGGTCATGAGATCTCATCTCTATACCACTGCAAGTCCTCCGCCGAACAAAACTCTGTCGAGATTTGTTGGTCCTTGTTGATGGAAGATTCTTATACCGAGCTGCGTCGTGCCATCTATACCACGAAGGATGAACTCCTACGATTCCGTCAGTTGGTGGTGAATTCAGTCATGGCCACTGACATTATGGATAAGGAATTGGGCTCGGCTCGAAAGGCTCGATGGAACAAGGCTTTTGAAAATCATGATACCACAGAGCAGCACTCCTCAGATCATGATGCAGAAGAAGACATCAATCGAAAGGCC
Organism: Nitzschia sp. pyKryTriq1; assembly: GCA_956465555.1. Classification (NCBI taxonomy): domain Eukaryota; phylum Bacillariophyta; class Bacillariophyceae; order Bacillariales; family Bacillariaceae; genus Nitzschia; species Nitzschia sp. pyKryTriq1. The sequence continues at coordinate 151,806 of OY101119.1, forward strand.
ACCATTGTCATCGAGCATTTGATCCAAGCAGCTGATGTTGCGCACACCATGCAACACTGGCATGTGTACCAACGCTGGAACGAGAATCTTTATCGCGAGGCCTATGCTGCGTACAAGGCTGGTCGAAGTGACAAGGATCCCACCGATGGCTGGTATGAGGGCGAGATTGGCTTTTTGGACTTTTATGTCATTCCATTGGCAAAGAAGTTGAAGGATTGTGGTGTCTTTGGTGTTTCGAGTGATGAATGCTTGAATTATGCCGAAAGTAACCGTGCAGAGTGGGTTCGGCGCGGGAAGGGAATTGTAGACGATTATGTGAAGCGACTGCAGAAACACGAAGCAGAGGCACCAACAAAAAATAGTGCCGATTGAGACGACTTTGAGGATAATATTGTTGGGGGATGCCTCCTGCTGCAAATGGGGAGACAGCGCGCGAGCAGTGGTGAGAGGCTTGCGTATTGCTCATGTAATTATTTTTGTAAAGAAGTAGATTCAACCATACTCTCTACTAGTATAGAGTGCAGGGTAGCAGTATATGGCGAGCGAGTGGTCAGCGATAAAGAGTAGTTGAGAGAGTTGAGACTTGAATCATCGTCCTTGCATTTCGAAAAGTAGCTCTCTTCGAGAGAGAGAGAGAGAGAGAGAGTAGAAGAAGTACAGTAGAATAGTGATCCCATCCCCCGATCTTCCACCAGTCGATGCGGATCGCGGATCGTATCTTCCCCGGGCGAGTGATTGTGATTTTACTCGTGCTACTACAGTACCGGTCGTAGTACAGTAATGGGCTTTCGCGGAAGCGCAATAGCTACGCACATAATATAGGTACATACCGACAGACGGTTTAGGAATCTCACGTACATACCTGTTGCGATATGTTGATATCAGACTCATAGGACTAACTGAAATGGACACGTCAGTCTATCAAGAGGTCTAATATAGGAGAGCTCACCGAGAACCCTACATATTATGGGAACCCGATAACCCTACATATTATGGGAACCCGAGAACCCTATGATTAGGAGACACCCGAGAACCCTACAAATATGAGAAGACATACACAATAAACGAGAAGACATATGGTACAGGAGAAAAAGACAAGAGTCTTGATACGCAAGCTTACTCTTTTACAGAAGCAACACTTGATAAGCTAAAAATACCATTTACTGCGATATACAAATAAGTACCGGTATGTAGTGTACGAGCTATTTGCAACGGTAGACAGCTGGTAGTAGACTACTGTACCTACTGTAAGTGTTTCCGAGCCGAAATGGATTCAAATTTACAGTACCAGGTACTGTACCGGTACACATTTTGTGTACGAGTACGCACGCAATCATTATTTTTTCAAAAGGCGAACTCAGATGTGTTGTGTTCGTACCAGAGGTACCTGTGGGTAGCTAGACTACGTAGACTACTGTACCATTACCACGACTGTACCGCAGTTACACCAGGTAGCACCGAAGAACACCGTAATTATTGTACAGTGTAATAATTACGTGTTCTCATTCAAAATACAAATCATCATCCTCATCGACCGACAAAGCAGCATGCATCATCCAGTAATGGAGCCCACACAAAACGAGATATACCAGTATTGACAGCGGAATAAGAGAGAGAGAGAGAGAGAGAGAGAGATGAATGACAACAAGGGCACCCGCCGCCGCCGCCAGATTATGAGGAGGAGGAGGAGCCCATCAGCATCATCATCATCATCAACGGCGGGTCATGATGATCCATCGGATATCGCACTTTCAACGCCTTTACTACCACCATTAACAGCACCCTGCGTTCGGATATTGATGATTGTGCGTGTCATGCAAAGTATCATCTTTGTCGGAGCCGTGCTGGTCAGTTTCGTTGCAGGAAGAATCTTTGCCGGGAGAATGAACATTCGTAGTAGTAGTAGTAGTAGTAGTAGTAGTAGTCCAGCAGCAGCATCATCACCATCTTATTATTCTGACGATATGCTGATTTCAAGAAGTAATGACCATCATCCAAGACGGCCTCATGATTCTCTTCCCGAATTTTTGGAGGATGCTTTGCGAATTGGTGTATCGAGTGGCAAAGTGTTGAGTTATTATTTTGCAGGAGAGAAGAAAGCTATTTCTGGTTCTTTTACCGGTAATAGCGACGAGGAGGTTTGCAAAGTCAAAGAAGAGTCATCGTTTCTTGATGATGATCCCGAGGACTTTTGGATGGTGCATGATGAGATGCTGGTACAACCCGCGATGCTTGCACATCCAAACCCCAAAACGATTGCCATCTACTACTACTACTACTATTCCAGCCCTTCTTCTTCTTCCAGTACTACTTCGTCGGACCTGACCAATTTGTTGATTGGTCAAGTTCGACAAGTACTACGACACTCGAGTAGTACCGTCAAGAGTATTACCATCTTTACTACGGCGGAGGATGAGGAGACAACGACAATAACTACTGAGGACGCTTTAGTGTTTGATATGCTGCTGCTCAAAGATGTCAAAGTCAATCATGTCATTCTCGATCTCGATTTCAATGAGAAAGTTGTTAATGAGGATGGAGATGGGGATGACAATGCAAAGGTCCAAGTCTTTGATGTGGCGATTTTGAATCTTGGCACCGCGGCTACTACTACTACTAGTACCTTCGACCAAGAAGAAAAGGATACTAATACTTTCCAAAAGGCATGCCAGTTCTTCTCGGATCGCCTAGATGCTGAAGCTGGTGTATTGGTGACGACCTTGCCATCCCATACGAATATCTATGCTCGATTGAGAACGATCCAAACGAATCTAGTCGAACCGCGAGGCTTTGCCAAAGTTGCCGACTATCAAACGGCAGCGGCGGCGGCGTTTGGAAGGCAGCATTCGACGACTGCTTCGAACGACTACGACTACTACTACTTTGCCGTGGCGTTCAAGAATATTACCGGATATGCCCACTGGCATCTCAATGAAGCGGAATGGAACCTTCGAATCCATCAGCGTCTGCAACGCGACGACGTGGATACACCAGCACCACCACTACCGCCACCTTTTATCTTTGATAGTGCGACCATGTTGACGCTCGCCTATCCCTCAAGGAAAACAGCCTGGGCGTTTTGTGAAATGGAATACGGAGTCGAGGATTGTCCAAACAAGGAATTGGAGTATGGACTCAATCCCAATAATGCAAATGTGGCTTGGTCGGAGCTGGAGGTCAAACAAAGTACAGTGGGCGAATTGGCAGGCCGTGGCGTCTTTACAACGGTCGATGCTCCCAAGGGAACCTATTTGGAACGGAAAAGTAGCTCCAGTCCTGTTCGAGCCTCGTGGACGACACTAGACATTGTCTTCTCCCTGATACGGGGAAATGAGCTTTTCGATCGGATGGGCTATGCCTTGGACTACTATTTTGATGGCTACGGATTCTACGATGAACCATTTGTAAGGAGTTCGTGACAACGAGTATCGAAGCTGCTATCACAAAACGAGTAGTTGTCACTCACCAGCATGTGTGCTTTTTCTTCTTCATCTCTTGCTAATATTCCGGCTGCTGCTGTTTGGTGCTACAGGGTCGATTTGCCTTGACAGTAGATTCCGGAGTCCTGACTTTTTGTAATCACGGCTGCAATTCCACTTGCAATATCGCCCTCCCCTTGTCGCAGAACGAATTTGAGATCGACTTGAGCTTACCACCTCCCCCCGATTTCTTTGACGAACAACACGCCGTGTATGATCCTCTGTTTGAACGGACTCTCCCTTTTGAATCCTCAATTGCGAGAGCCTCGAAAGATATTCGCGCCGGAGAGGAGCTTTTTGACAACTATCTCCGTTTCGGTGGGGAGTCGTATTTTGAAGATCAAGTAATGGCACTCCGAGAACAATGTGGCCAAGGTGTTGCAGGCGAGATTGAGAGATTTCAAAACATGGCGGCGTCGTCCAACAAGAAGAGGGTCGTCCCACCAGCAGATCATGTGCTCTGATAGGATGTGCGCATGTCATAATATTCTCCGATATCATGGTAGATGCTCGTTCCTGCTCTATTCTCCACTCTACTAGTAGCTCGAGAGTAGACGTAGATCTACCACAAGTAGCTCTACTCGTGATACTTCTTGATGGAATGCCTTATTCGACAACGCGCCGCTGATTGCTTATGCTTCACCACTGCTCTTATCATTCATAAAGTTCTTCTTCTTGCTGAAATAAGGTCGGTACCGCCCGGTAGTGTCTTCTTCCTTCGAAAGTTACAAACTTTGAAAATCGTCGGCTCACCGACCGCGTCCATAGAAATAATATCATCAGAACGATGTTCTCCTATCATGCGAACGGAGACATCGTGCCAATATCAATTATGCCCCCCTGCCTGCATGATGATGTGTCGGTGATCGTGCTCGCTGTCCTCTCTACATTACGAGTGCGTTAAACCATGCTTTCGGTTCATGCTAATATCATCAGTCAAATTTTATTACAAAATGTTGCCGCTATTCACAGCTGAGCGCAACAGCCTGCACTTCACGACTCGAGCCCTTGCTTCCTCGAAGTTCTTCGTGCGATCTTCTTTTCTTTCTTAACCGCGACAGTGTTGTTGCCGACATCCATAAAGAGTGCATCCAGCTATTACAACACCACCACCAACAACACCAACAACAACATCAACAAGATGAAATATTACGTTTCGGTCACTGGACTGCAAGTCAAGAGTGTATGGCATCTGCCGCTCTTCTTCCGGTACGCGATAAAAAGTATCACGCAAGCCCAAGCGGCTGCTGGAAATATTGACACTCGCACTGGCTATCGCAATGGCGTCCGTCATACATTGACGATATGGGAAGACAAGATGAGCATGCTTCGATTCATGAGAGCGGGAGCGCATGCCGAAGCAATGAAGGCAACGAATGAGTTGAGCGTACCGGAAAGCACGAAAGTATATGGGTACGAATCCGACACAATTCCCACATGGGACGAAGCACTGGCACTATGGGAAGTTCACGGAATGCGACATGGAAAAGTGTTCAAAGCGCCTACTAGTACTACTCCAACGATATCCAATGGAAAGTCGCTGCCTGGAACTACCAAGGTTATCGCTCTCTTGACGATTATCACCATAGTCTCAGTGCTGGTACGCGTTGACTACGCGACTTTGATATTGCAGCCGACCAAACAGTTTGCTGCCTCTCTCATGAAAGCGTAGAAATGCTAAAATAGTAGTCGTCTTTTATCATATACTCTTACATAGTCGTATCCTTGTTGTTGTTGTTGTTGTTGTTTATTAAGACCAATACACGTGGGAGATTTTGAATGTTCTTTCCCGCGCGCATCCAGTGATTCGAACGGCGACTTCCACTTCCTTTTCGACTCCTCCCGTATAGTTGGGGTCTTTGAGGAGTGTCATTGTTTCGACCACTCGTTGGACTTGATTCCTTCGAGCTTCGAATTCTTCCAGATTGAGTGAGGTGATTTGGCCGTCAATGGCATACTCAAAATGGAAATCAGCACAGTACGGAGGAGCGCCTTGCTTGAGATTTCTTCCATTCGTCATCATACTGCCATCGTGACGACTCATAGCTGCAGTGCTATTGTTGCTGCTGTTTTTGCTGCTGCTGTTGTTGTTGTTGTTCTTTCCATCGTCATGATCATTTCGCAGCGCACTACTACTATTAGTACGTGTTGTCCGTCTTCCTTCTTCGTTGTTGATAGAGGTCCAACCATTCGTCACTGAATCCTCACCGGTGAGATGCCAGCTCTCGATTTTGATGACAATAAAACCATTCTTCAAGTTGGGAATGTTCATGACGACCCATCCACTGTAGCCATCGAACAGCATTCCATTTCGTCCATCATTATGGCCATAGAGCATACAGGTGTTCGATGCGCCCCGATTACAAAAGGAATCGACAGACCCGTCACAAAACGAGTCGCCCGCATATTGGTCCAACCAGATTCCTTTTCCAACGGGGACCTTGGGTGGTGCTGCTGCTCCTGCTGTTGCTGCTGATGGTTTGACATAGAACGAGTCGGCATAGTTGGGATTCAAAACGGACCGAAATTCGACTCCATTCTCGACGATATTCAAGACATCGATCGCACCGGGCGGAGGATGCAAGGCCGGATTGAATACATCTGGTGCTTGGTAAATATTCTCTTCGGGTTTGTTGATAGCAGCCACTTGCTCGGCGGGCATGATGGAGCGAAGGCTGGTCAGGTCTGGAAAAGCCCGTGGGGTGAATTCCGTTCGTGCCTAGATAGTAGAGGGTGGAAGAGGAAAAGACAAAGGTTGAGCAAGACGACAAATAGCGAGACGAACGACCAACAGCACTCAACAACAGCAATCAACATACTGCTGAGCAGCTACTAACACTTACTTGCATCGGATAGTTGCAGACAAATGCCAAATCTCGCGAGGCATAATTGTTGCACCAACCCACATCGGGCCCTAGTCCTTGAACCTTGGACCGAATATTGTCGTAATATGCCGTGACGTGCCAAGCCTCATCCGGCAAGACATATCCTGCCGATGCAGTATCATTCCACGTCGTCAAGGCCTCCTTGAGGGCGGTCAAAATCGTAAAGGCCAAGATCCGTCCGGTCACTTGATGTTTGCGATTTCCGGGATGCCACTTGGCCCGGCCTCCCATCCCACCCTGTTTGGCCGGCGGTGTAAACCCATCGTCCCGATCCACCCAACACACACCCGAATATTCATTGTCTCGACACACTTGAAACAATTCTCCCGTACATCGTACATATTGAGCCGCCCAGGGAATGGAATCAATGTCATCAATATTGGTCAATTCTTGAATGCCCGCAAATCCTGTTCCTTGTACTCCGACATCGGCATCGGCATGATCGTGCAAGATGGACAAAATTTGTGGAAAGAGTCCCCACAGGACGGGTACCTTTCCACCACCAACACCACCACCACCACCCAGCAAGGCTTGGCGGGCAAAGGTATCCAGTGCTTCGGGTTCTTTTTCCGTCATGCTGGAATCCCACATGAGGATATCGACATCTGCTGGACCATAAATGCTTCCGGCACCCAATCCATTATGGATCGTACCGAGTCCTCCATTTCCAAAGTTACGAGCTTGATGACGGACTCCTAGCCGAGCAAAGACGGCTTCCAAAATCCATTGTACTTGCAATGTATAGGATTGTGAAAAGTGATTTCTGAAGGTATGTTTGTTTGTTTGTACAAAAGAGGAAGAACTGTGAGTCAAGCATCGGGAACAAACAAAAGTAGTAGTAGTACTACTTTGTACTGTCAAACCAAACCAAACCAAACCAATCCAAGAGCAGTCAGACAGTCAGGTAGTATAGTAGTACAGTAGTATAGTACTGTACCACACTTACACACTTACCCATGTCCTGCCGAAGCCGAATGTCCCCCCATGGCAAAGACAAATACATCTTCCGTCATGACGGCATGTAACAATCGTCGTTGCAATCCTTTCCAACTTCGTGTCGTCGTCCAACCACCTTTCGACCCTTGATAGTCCTTGGAAAAGGCCACATCGGCCAATTTTTCCACGTCATGATACACTAAATCAAACATTTCAGTGCTGCTAGTTGGTTTTTGTTGCGGTTCTTGTTGTCCCGCCGGAGAAAAGAATCCATATTCGGCCAAAATGGCATTTTGGGCCCGTTCGACCAATTCCAAAGCATGAGGAAGAAATTTGGATAGATACTCGGTATCCGTTTGCCAGGCATTGGATGGAAATTCGGAACGTGGAATGTCTCGATTGGAATACTTTTCATAGGGAATAAAGGGTCTTGTCGTCGTCGACGACGACGACGATCCCTTGTCGTCGTCATCCACCAAGGTCCAACTCCCCCATTGTTCCGTCATGGCTTGTCGATCGGCATCACTCAGGGGTTGTCCGCGACGAGTATAGGTATACCGATTGTTGTCGTTGTTGTTGTTGTTGTTGGAAGTGGCAGCCACCGGAGCAGCCACCGGAGCAGCAGCAGCCACGGGAGCAGCAGGGACAGGATCCTTTGGGGTTGTATCCTCCTCCGCAGCTGATGCGGGTGGAGTATTACTAGCTTCTGTTGCTGCTGGCGTAATATTGCTCGGCGATGGCGGATGTTGTTGCTCTTGTTGTTGTTGTTGGGGTGGTGGTGATGATGATGATGATGCTCCTGCTCCTGCTGCTGCTGCTGGTGGCGGTTCCTTGTGAGTGACGTGCCCGTGCAAACCATCCATATCGGGTGCATTATTGCCACCACTACCACCACCACCAGTAGTAGTAGTACTAATATTACTTCGTTGAAATTCCATCTTGTCACCAAGCAGCAATACCAATACAGCAACTGCAATGCCCACAACGACTCTTCCAAAAAATCCCAGCGAAAACGAGGATGAAGATGATGACGACAATGATGTTGTTGTTGCTGTTGCTGCACCCCGCCGCAGCATTAATCCATCTCGTCCTCCCGTCACTTCTTCGCGAAGGCTCTCGAGCTCTTCTTCATCGATGTGAATATTGTTGTTGTGGTTGTTGTTGTTGGTGGTGGTGGTGGTGTTGTAACGGGTCGGTCGACCCAGTTGGATCGGCATATTGATATAGTTCGCAATATCAATCAATCAATCAATCTTCCAAGCAAGCAAGCAAGCTAGCAAGCAAACAAGCTCCCAACAACTCAAACTCAAACTCAAACTCCGAGTTGCTGCTGCTGCTGCTGCTGCTGCTACTAGAGTAGAGATTTGTAGTATTAGACCAGATCCGCAACCGGATGAGAGAGATGATGAGAATGAATGAATGAATGAATGCAATGTTTTTTAACGATACTACCAGGTACCGCGTACTATCTATTCGTATCGTACCGGCTACCGGTAAGAACTGTTTGCAGGTACAGGTCTACCAGCTACTAGAAGTAGAGTCTGTACCAGTATGAGTGCTCGCATACTGCTACGCTACTGTCTGTGTACCAGTACTCGGACTACTCTACCGGTACCTACGGGTAGTAGGAGGTACCTATGCCTGCCGTACATACGGTAGATTTTTTGGCTCCCTGCTCGCGCCCGGCCGCCCGCCTGCAGAGATTAAGGGGGGACAATTCCATGAAAGTGGTCGTGTAAGTCGACAACTAATAGTAATATAAATCAGATTTGTTCGTCTGCTGTTGCTGCTGCTGCTGCTGCTTTTTCGATTGCTGGATTCGCAAGTTCCGAAAGCCGTGTCGGATACGTTCCAGACTGGTTTCCTCATCGACTTCGGTCCAGGCTTCGTTTTTAGTAGAATACAAGAGAAATCGGCATTCTGTTTGGGCTCTCAACGCCAAATAGACATCTTGTACGACAATGGTCTTGAGGCCGCCACGGGACGGTGCCGCATCAAAGTCGGCCAAACGATCCTCGAGCAGTTGTCTCATGTAGTGATTGCCTGGGTGATTCTTCCAACGTGGACCTCGACCCAAAACGACATCATTGGGTCTGGGTGGAGGGACGACGACGACCACTCCCCCACCTCCTCCTCCGTCACCATCTCTTCCTCCTCCTCCCCCCCCTTCTTGGAATTGAAAAGGTGTCCTCGAAGAAGAAGTAGAAGAAGTAGTTGTTGTATTTGTAGAAGAAGAAGCGTTTTGTATCCATTGCTTGTGGTATTGCAAATCCAACGAGATGCCATCGTCCAATATGGGCAGTACGTCAAACGGAATCCCAAAGGTGGTAAGATTATTCCGACATTCCCGACTGGATCCAAAATGTGTCCGCAATCGACATCGATATCTGGATTCTAGAAAAGGTATGCTTTTCGTGCACACTTCGGTCAATGAAAAATCGTCCGTACAAAAGTGGACGGCCGCCACACGGGCCGGCATACAAGGAAAGGTCGCCACGAGGGGGGGGACACGTCCGATACGTTTCTCGTTGCTATCATCGTCGTCATCGTCTTGCTTGAAACGCCACATGATGTAGACTATTCCTCGCTTGGAAATTTCTTCATCGCGAGTGGCCATAATACCTGACCAAAACAACAATTTGGACTGTTCCAATATAATTGTACGATTGCATAGAGTAGAAGGGAGAAAAACGAGATGGCAAAATAATGAGTGAGAGGAAGAGAGAGAAAAGATATTGTGCAGACGACTCCATGAGATACAGTAGAGTAGCACCACAGTAAAGTACGAGTAAAATGGAATACACTACCAGACATACCAAGACTTCATTTGGGTCATAATCATTGCAAACGCGTGTGCATTGCAGAATAATTGCCCTTCCACTTCGATCCCGCTGTCGTAGGACTTGTATCCCTCCATCTTCCAATGCTTGACGTTCCAGCAGCCCCGGCGCTGCCAGCCCTCCTGTCAGATGCTCCAGCCCAAGATCCGTTCCCACCAGTCCCGGACCAAAGAAATTGCATTTGGCTTCGATGTGCCGCAACACGCGCACGGCTGCTTTGGAGACGTGGAATGACTCGGCTCGTAAACAACTCAACATTAACCTTTGCATAAACTCGGGTGATGACTGCGCCGTTTGCCGATATAAATTATGGACCATCGTGCTGTCCAAGAAGCAACTTGAACTTGAACTTGAACTTGTAGTAGTAGCGGAACAATCATCGCTGATGGACGAAGTCATCGTCGACGAATCCTCGTAGATCGAGTTTTGTTCTTGTTTATGATTTTGATTTTGACTTCCGTTCATCAGTTGAAAAGCCAACTCGAGCAATTTGGTTTGAACCAACTCGGGCGTTTCATGGATGGGTGTCGACACTCCATGAACATCGTAAAGAGATTCTTCGCGGTCTTCGGACGTGACACTCTCCAGCAGTGCCGAGGGGACATCATGAATGTTTTGCTGGGCGAAGAGTTTCGTTATCGCTTCCATTCTTTGCACTTCTTGCGCGTGTATTCCTTCGCCGTTGTCTCCATCAGGCATGTTGCTGTCTTGAGCCATGTTGGGATTGATGGCATTGTTATTATTGCAGCTGATGCCGCTGCTGGATACGACTTGTTCTGATGCTGATGGCCCCAACACTAGCGGTGCCTCGTCTCCATCATCTCCGTTATTGCGTAATGAGTTCATATTATTCTCTCTTATCTACCTCGTGCAGTATTTTTACTTGTATGTATATCTTCGCCGATGGTCGGTTCGATGATAGTGTAACACTTCTATCGCAGCACTATATATTACAAGAACAAAGATTGATGCGATGATCTTATGTTCAAATAAAGAGGAAATAGAGGCATTTATTACTTTTTCACTGCTTTATTACGTGCACGATAAACTCGGAATTCGAAGAAACGGTACTGGTATCGGCAATGCATGGAGGACGTTCGTCATGCACCTACAGTCATCAGTCACAGTCACGCGCAAATGCGAAGAAGAATGAAGGCCATAGCAAGAAAGTGCAAGGCCGGTTGTTCTCGGAGCAAAAAAGAATTGTCCTTTCGTTATGTAATTGTGTCGCAACGACAGTTGTTCTCAGATTGGTGCCTTTCGCCAGCCCGGGTACTTAACAAAGAGGAGAACATTGGCTTCTTTTTGTTCCACAGGCATTTGCGGTATGGATAGCAGAATGAATATTGGTATAATGGGTACTTGTAGTAGCGCACAAGGTGGTGTGTTATTATTATGGTGTTTGTGTGGTGTGTGTGGTCATCGGTGATCGGATGCACTGGAGTTGTGGCCAGCGGATTGGTAGCGGATTACCCCGGGTCATAGGCATATATATAGCCATCTGGCACAATGGCAAGAATCCGCCGTGAAACCGCAACTTCCCGCTAAGAAACCCATATGATGCCGATTCCGTAGCTAACAATCCGCTATTCGAGTCACAATGACCCTGTTGACATGTCCATAATATCAATCAAATTCGATCACTGGCGCGCATTCGCGTGCACTAACCGCCACCCTCCCGCCACCATCCCTTCCCGAACCCGCCGAGGAACAGCGAACAACCCACCATTCCCGCCGCCACGAAACTGCTAAGAATCTTCCACGAATCCGCTACTCCCACCGCCAGCAATCCGCCACCGCGCAGCGATGTTCCCGCCATAACACTGCCAGGAAACCGCCACGCCAAACACGCTAGGAATACGCTGCGAATACGCCATTGCAATACACACGGTCTACGCGACTCGTACGACCATAGTCTGCCCGTCGTCGGTAGATAATGTCCTGAAGGATCTTCCACGCTAGTGCGCGCCGTGCATGCGCAGACGCCCTAGCCACGACCAGATGCCGACGCACGCCGGCCTCATACATATGGTTTGAACTATCCTCTATTACATATGAACATAAGTAACCGTGCCCGTGTCCCGATCAACAACACGTAATATCGCGCGGAAAGGTTCAATGGGGTGCTTGCCCCATTGCGGTTCAATGGGGTACTTACATACCACCATGATGTGATGCGCGCCCATGAAATTTTGGATTCTGATGAGTCATTCGGAGCACCGGCCACTTTCATGGAATTGTCCCCCTTTTACTTCCCTCCCCCCCTTAATCTATGCAGGCGGGCGGCCGGACGTACGCGCGGCACCGGTTCGTTCAGTTCGTACCGGTACCGGCACTACTAACTGTACGAACCCATCACACGTTCGTAACGTCCGTATCCAACAAAAGCAAGAAACCATGCAAGACACATCATCATGTAGCATGAAGCAGAGCGCAAGCCACAATAAGCATCATCCAGCGCATCAATCGAAATCGGCCATCGGCATATCACCGCACCGCATAAGACTAATACCGCGGTATCTAATACTACACTCTCTTTGCATTTTATTCGGTAGCAGTGATAGGAGACTTGAACGAAAACCGCAATAATATACAATATCAAAATAGGAATAGGATGACGCGTACGCAAGAAGCAGCAGCAGGAGCAGCAGCCGGAGCAGGAGCCACAAGGAAGATCCGGCGGCGGCCCAAAACGGATGTTTTAGTGGCAAGGATGCTACTACTAGTAGCAGTAGTGCCGATAGTACTGATGATGGTGAGACCACCCATGAAGATTCACGTCATGGCTTGGACGACACCACCGTCGTCGTCGTCGTCGTCTTCTACTACTACTCCAGTGACAAGCAGGTCTTGTCGTCATCGTCATCATCATCATACTCATCTTACTCATACTCAGCTACCAATGGCGAAAAAGTCTTCGTCCCGGCATCAGCCACAAACACGAAATAATTCCTCCTCCTCTTCATCATCATCATCAGCATCTTCGCGATCGGCCCCTCCCACAACTACGAAAGATGCGCCACCATCCACATCATCACCATCACCATCACCATCTCGGAATCCAAACACGATCAAGACCAATTGTCCTCCTGCTGCTCCTGCTGCTGCTGCTGCTGCTGCTATTACCGGCAGCTTGAAATTTGAACAAAAGATTCAAGAAATACACCAAAAGGATCGGCAAGGAGAAGCTTTGACTCGTAAGTTATTGTATTATGCTATGCTCTGCTATGCTATGCTATGCTATGCTATGTAAAGTTGGTTGGTTCCAACAACAATCTAATTTGGAAAAAAAAACATGTGATGATGAGGTTTTTCTTGACTCGACTCGACTCGACTCGACGTGCTCATCCGATCACTCATTGATTGCTTATTGACCTCCTACTATCACTACTACTCTCATGTGTGTGTGTGTGTGTGTGTATATAGAATCGTATTGCGATTCCATTTTGGGAGTATGTGTCGCTCAAGATGAATGGGAATCCGTCCTCGAGGTACTGGATATAATGAAACGTCATGGATTTATTCAAGAACGATCGACTTATCGAGCCTGCCTGCAAGCCTGTTTGGAAGCGGGAAATGGAGCATCGGCCAAGGAAATATTGCAAGCCATGGACAAGGCCGGCGTCGCACCCACTCCGTACGATATTGGATTGACTGTAGCTGCCATGTGTCGACAAAAAAATGACGCTTCTACTACTTCTACTTATACTACTTCTGTGGATGGTACTACGAGTCCGAGTACTAATACTGGTTGGTGGCGCAAAGCCTTGGCATTGTTGAAATCGTCGGCCACCAATCCAGAGATTGTGGTCGACAATAACCACCCTGACAATGTCATTCCGATTCAAGCCTACAATGTGATTTTGGAATGCATGGTGGAAGAACGACAATGGAAAGAAGCGGTACGATTATTGCGTCTCATGGAAGATGGTTGTGCTGCTGGTACTGCTGCTGCTGCTGCTCCTTCTCCGACGACGACTCGCAGTATCAGTTCTACATCTACATATACATCTACCACAACAAAAACAACAAAAACCCGACCAGTAGGTGGATACCATCCAGCTCCCGAAGTGTCAACGTATCGAGAAGTGATTGAATGTTGTGTGGCAACCAATCAAGCCGAACAAGCCGCTCAAATCTTGTATTCCATGAAAGGTCGAGGCGTCAAGGTAAATACTACGATACCACTGCCACTACTACTACTACTATTAATACTATGCAGCAACGTATTTCGCCACGGCAGCACCCTCTCACTTCAACTTTCTCTCTCTCTCTCTCTTCATTGCGTACTTCCTTTCATCATTGCAGCCTACAGCGTATGCTTGTGAGTTGGTCATTTCCGCCTTGTCCCGAAAACTACAGTGGCGACGTGCCTTGCAACTATTGGAACTCATGGACGAGATGCAAGTTCCCAAGACGGTCGTCACCTACAATGCCGTCATTGGAGCTTGTGCCCGATCTCGCGAAGTGGGCATGGCCAAATCATTATTGGTCAAAATGCAACGGACGGATGGGATACGACCGGATGAAGTCTCGTTCAATTCGGTCATTGGTGCATGTGCCAGTACGGCACGATGGAAGGATGCTCTCTCCCTGTTGGATCAATGTTATCGGGAACCAGGAGTGACACCAAATATCTATATTTATACCAATGCCATGAGGTAAGAAGCAAGCAAACAAACAAACAAACAAAAGACGATGGATATAAGCTATGATTTTACTCTATGCAATTGCGAGTACTATCTGACACTCTTCCACATGGTTCCGTCTTGGTTTCCAACGAAATTACAAAGAGCGTGCGCCAAGGGAGGAAATACGAAACGAGCTCTCAGTCTGTTGCAGGTTGTCAAAGACAAGGGACTACCGCTCGATACGTATTGTTATACTGCTGTCATTGATGCTTGCGCCAAGGCCAAAATGTGGAAAAAGGCCTTGGCCTTGCTAGACGAAATGCAAGACCAGGGCATTGAGCCTTCCGAAGTCACGTACAGTGTCACTATCTCGGCGTGTGGAAACGGAGGTCAATGGCAAAAGGCGCTGGATCTATTGCAACTCATGAAAACCAAAGGCATGTCCGTCAATGCTATTACGTACAACGCCGCGTTGACGGCGCTTTCCAAAGCATCGCGACAAAAGGCACGGTATAGTACGGGGAAATTTTCCTCGGAGCAAGATGATGATTTCGATGACCATGGGGATGGTTTGTGGTCACGGGCTCTCGGAATTCTCGAAGAAATGAAAGCCGATGGAATAGAACCGGATGGTTTCTGCTACAGTTCTGCCATTAGTTGCTGTGGTGCCGAAGGACGCTGGAAGGAAGCCTTGGAATTGATTGATACGATGAAGAAGGGCGGTCCAAGAACTCGACCCAACCGAATCTCCTATACTGCTGCGATCAGTGCTTGTGGTCGGGCTGGAGAAGCCGAACATGCGTTGACTCTCTTTCAATCCATGAAGGACGAAGGTCTCTCGGCGGACCGCGTTGCTTACAATGCTCTCTTTGCGGCCTTGAGAGTCGCTGGCGATGCGACCAAGACGTTTCAGTTGTGGGGAGAAATATGTGGTACTCGGTCTACCCTTAGCACGAACAAGATTGCAACGGCCAAAGATATCGCGACCCCTGATATCATTACCGTGACAGATTGCATTTCGACCCTGTCGCGAGCGGAACATCTTCCCGAGCTAGACCAAGTCTTCCGAGAGGCCGTCGAAAGAGGAATTGTTCTTCGAAGCAACGGGCTTGATCTGCAGTGGGAAACGGATCTTTCCGGGATGTCACTTCCGGTGGCTCGTGCGGCGGTCCGATACATTCTCAATCAATGCATTGCTATGGAGATTGACGACTCTCACGATTTGCAAGATATGACTTTCATCACCGGAGTCGGTCGTGCCCAACAGAGACGACGAGAAGATGGCGTGACGCCGCCAGCGATTGAGAGTAAGAACGATGGCAGCAGCGATCTCAAGGATCTGACTACATCGCTCCGGGAGTATGTCCAAGAAGTTTTGCAAAGCGATTTCCAGCCTGGACTTCATTCAACCATTCCTCCACGAGCGCAGGGGACGGTCGAAATTCCAAAAGATACTTTGCAAGAGTGGATTTCGAAGATGCAGGCAAGGTAAATACGTAGACTAGTAATAGTGGAGCTAAATGCGAGAACACAACGACTGGATGATTGCCGTTTCCAAGCAATGTCGATTGCGTCAATTAATGATTTTAGCGTCGGTTCCTTCGTTTTGCGTTGCCGGTCGTTGAAAACTGTATTCTCTCTCAACTTTTGTAACGCGTACGATGTAGTGTTGATACCACACAGATTTGCCTCGTTGCATGCTGACAGCATGTTCTGCATTGGCTTTCCAAGCCCGAATGGCCTTTAGAGACGACCAATACGAGACGGTGATTCCCAATCCAGCAGGCCCGTCGCTTCGAGCACTTTCCAGCCCGAGGCAGCCATCTTGCTGTAGCGCCAAGTCGTCGAGTCGTTGGCCCACTTTTCGGTATCCTTCCAGATCCTGACCGGTCAACGTTGAGGTGAAAATCACTGCATAATGGTGCTTGTTCGGATGCCCTTCGTCCTCAATAGTAGAGAGATCAGCAGAAGTCATGGTGGGAAACGAAAGCAAGAAATTGATTGGAATAATATGATAACAATATAATGATGTCGGAAGGATTTTCGAAACCCGCTCGCGCCTTGCTGTTTGGGGGCGACGCGAGAGGCTCCGAATCCCTTTTGGAGTTTCTACTACTACTAGCTACTAGCTGCTAGTAGAGAGCAGTTCTCGAACCCCTTGCGCCTGCCCTTCTCTGCAGTGTGTCAGGTGTAGTGGCAACCCTCCGGCCACGTAGTCTGCAGTCCAGTAAGCTTCTGACGAAAAGAGGCCTTTTCTGCCCATAATCGCTTGTTTTTCACGTTTTGTACCGTTCGCAAATCCAAATAAAACAGTAAGCGCCCTTCCAAAACTCAAATAAAACAGTAAGCGCTTCCCGGAAAGGATGGAAATATCACGATAATGACATGTACAATAATCAAAAATAGCAAGTAATGAACGATTCCGAGGCGCGTAAAATCCAAAACCGCGCCAACAATGCCTCCAACGAAAATCAACACTCTGCCATCGGGACAACGCTACTACTACTACCCGAGTAGAGTAAGTTAGTTAGTAGTAGTACTCTAGTAGTAGGTAGTAGTAGCTACGATAGTAGTAGTAGTACTACTACTAAGGCTTGATGCTACGGCGATACTAGCCCACAATAGTGTTGCAAGCGCGAATGCCTCCAACGAAAATCAACACTCTGCCACCGGGACAACGCTACTACTACTAGTAAGTTACTAGTGTTGCTATGTGCATGATGCTACGGCGATACTAGCCCACAATAGTGTTGCAAGCGCGAATGCCTCCAACGAAAATCAACACTCTGCCACCGGGACAACGCTTCTACTACTAGTAAGTTAGTGTTGCTATGTGCAGGAGGTGGTAAAACTACAAATCGGGACAACGCTACTACTACTACCCGAGTAGAGTAAGTTAGTTAGTAGTAGTACTAGTAGTAGGTAGTAGTTACTTTGCCCTCCAGTAACAGGAAAATATCCCAGGTCAGTACCACCAGTACCGAACTTGAGATGAAGTTGTTCTGTCCTAGTACGCCAATGCAGTTTTGGTCTCTTGATCGTTGATGGGAAAGTCGTTGATTGGAAAGTGGTCAGTGGTCAATCATGGAGGTAGGTACACCAGTCATTGTGGTTAGGCTAACCAGTCATTGTGGTAAGGATGATAGCACTCAAAGAAAATGAATCGTGGTCCACCGGGTTGTTTTCCACCGGGCAGTCATGTTGACTTTTGTGGTAAACAAGACGGAATGGACGAATTTCTTCACTGCATGGCAGAGTCTTCCGATGCTTCCGAGATGGAAGGAAGAGCGTTTGGGTCTCCCTCATCATCATGAAAGGTTGGCCATGGTCAAAGAAAAGGCTACAGTATCTGGTACCGGTACGGTGTTGGATGCTCCTGTTAAAGGTACCGTACCGGTTCGTCGGATTCGTTCGTCGGAGAAACTATCTCGTACAGGCAACATGATAATAACAACACCATTTTTTCTGCGCTACGGTAGTTCAAGCAACTCACCATATCAATATTTATTCTATTCGTAAAGATAGAGGAAGAGATCTCGCCCAAATGATATTCAAACCAATCCAACATGACCGTTAAATAAAATCGCAGTTCAAGTTACAGTAAGGATCGATGATTGCTTCCAAGCTACCGGTACGGCCACTCCTCGTATAATCTACTAGTAGAGTACTGGTACATGCTGCACTTACTAGTAGAGTCTACTCGCTGAAGCCATTCTACTACCGGTACCCGTACGTGTAGGATTCTGCAGTTTCTTGCAAGAATGTTCTTCGAAGGTTCCAGAGGACGTTTCTACCGAAACGAAAGTCCATACCACCTCTTCTCTCTACATGTACCCGTACCAGTCAAAAATCGCTTTCGGGACTTATCACCGCTTTCGGGACTTACGTGCGACACATTTGTTTCGGGGCCCTGAAAACCATCAGAATCAACCCTGGTGTTCCGACCAACACGTCAAACCCTTCGTAGAAACACACAGATGGACCAATCAACTTGCTTCAATCGATTCCAACTTGAACTCATGCCAGAATTCATTGGAGAAGTTGAAGGAGGCTTCGTTTGAAAATGAAATGTGTCGCGACGCATTCCCGTCCGTCGTCCGTCAATTTTGGGAACCGAAGAACATAAATCTGTCGTAGTAGGACACATTTTTTTAGCAAAGGGCATATTCAAAATTCTCCGCGCGAATTTTTTGGATCTCCTCATTCCTCATTCTACGTGTACCACCGCGCAAAGAAATGGGTGTCGAGAATGTGTCGCTTCCCCGCCGTGGAAAAATGTACCATGTCTACGATGCAACTGCTTTCGGGACTTACGACCAAAATGCAGGTATTTGCAAGGGCAAGAAGTAAGGCGACCAGAATGCCGATCTGACACTTCTCCAAGCGACTCCTACCAATCAGATTGGTTTGTGTAGTCAAGGAGGGTTAAAAAAGCGTTGGTGTAGCATGTGTTTCAATGGAGATACGGCCCTCCAAAGAATGTGTCGGAATAAGTCCCGAAAGCGATTTTTGACTGGTACGGGTAAGTAGTAGCACTGTAGTAGTACTGGTAGGTAGTAGAGTACCGAGACCCCTCTACCCGACAGTCGTGTACAGTACTACCCCAGCAGGTGTACTGGTACTTGTATGCCTACCGGTACGTGTACGGCAGGCTTCTGCAGTTTCTTGCATGAATGTTCTCCGAAGGTTCTCCTGACGTACCGGTAGAAAAAAATAAAAAAGTTTATCCGAAACGACAGTGAAATGGGGTTCACTTTCGTTGCAAGTGAGAACCCGCTGGGGTACACTTTACGAATGGGGTTAAATAAAATATCAGTTGTTTTGTCCAAAATGGATTGCGTCATTACTCATACCTTCATAGCTCGCAGGATACTGCACGAGTTCATCCGAAGAGAGTATAAGTGTAGTAAACTACTAGAGTACGAGTACGAGTAGAATACCATACCGTACCAGTACCGGGACACATATTATTCGAATTTGAAGTTTGGTCTCAAAATATAGCTCCTGCTTCGCCGCTGTTCTTTCTTTGGAAGATCTGTGAACATTTTTAATCGACTGAATACATGTGCCCATAGGAGTAGCGGAAGGTCGACGAACACTGAAAATTCACAATCAATTTTCTCCCCCCCCCCATCGTCCTTTCAACAAACCAGTAGTCTATCATGACTTGCACAACGACGGCTCACAAAAACAAAAAATACCACATTCTTGCGACGTACGGAAGTGAAGCTATCAGACGAACAAGCAAGCATGCAATCAGTGTGTGGATCGACCGGAAGCACTTCCTCCTCTCTACTAGATGTTAGAACAAGAAGCTGTGTCCTCCTCTCGGCGGGTACTAGTAGTAGTGAAAGAAGAAGAACAAGCCGTCGTGACGTCCAAGAAGAACCACCTTCCCCAAATACTGTCAATGCAACGGTATCATGTGCAATCACTGCAGCTCTTGATTTAGTGATGAAGCTTGAGGATGACAACTCGTCGTATGGTGCTTCCTCTTGTGAGGATAGTAGCCCCGATGATGATTTGGTGGAGGAGGAAGCCAATGATGAGGGATATACTCCTCGTGTCCGCCGAAACGAACTACTCAAGGACAACATGTCACGACTTTACAACGAATTGGCCAGGTTGCGGGTGGGCCGCAGCGAGGATGATCTATCATCCGCCTGTAGCTCGGACGAAGAAAGCGAATGGGACGAGGAAGAAGAGGAGGACGACCACCACCTTTGCTTTCTACTAGGTCGTCGTCTTGAATATTCCTCCTCCTCAGATCTACTAGTCAATGACTCCTCGTTGTTCGTGAGTCGGTACGGTGGGATTTCTCCTGAACAATGAAGAAGAACATACTAAAGCAGAACACCTGTGGCTGGTGGGTCACGCCACACTTTTGCTACCTGTGGCTGGTGGGTCACGCCACACTTTTGCTACCATAGTGCTAGGGAGCATTTTTTTGGCTTCGAAAGGCACAGTGCTTGTTGTTGCTTATTTCTTAGTAAATTGCTCCCGTAGTTACCGAATTGAAAATACTAATCCAACAACAACCACATATCCTGCTTTCTGATACGTAGTACTTGCTGCTATACTGTACTAATAGCTCGAGTACAGAATGGTACATGATAATCCACTTCTTCACTTGACCTTTCGTCTTGCTTGTTGTTCCATTCGACTATTCGTCGTATCGGTGCTGCTGGTGCTACGGTATGAGCATTGCTGGTGCTCCTCGCCCCCACCAGCAGCACCACTCGTGTGTTCTTCCTGTACCTCTTCCTTGGCTTTCGCGACGACGAGCAACAGGAGGCGCTAGAAACAACTAAGGAAATCAGGAAGTAGTACGACGAGTATCGTAAAAAGTGAAGTCTCTACTAGTCGTAGTAGTGATTTATTACTAGTGCAGCTCTACTTGTAGTACAGGAGGGACACCACCTACTAACACCAGCAACTACCTTGTTGACGCTCAAGACGAGCAATGAATCTCGTCTCTTGTTGCGCCGGAAGAACGACGAGGATAGCCACGGCAGACAGTGCCGACGAGTTACTACTACTAGTAGTGTCTCGTCTAGCAGTAGAGTGTATATACTTTCTACTCTACTCTCTAGAGAGAGTAGAGAGCGGTACCTATCTACCGGTAGTCTCTACTGCTAGTAGAGTACAACTACTCTACAGTGCACTTTTTCGCTGCTTTACGATATACCTAAGAGTAGAGTAGAGAAGTCCTCGAATTCGAACAGATCGAAAGTATCCAGTCGATCTGGTCGTTGTAATCAAGATGGTCCCACCGAATCTTTATTCCATTGAGTCGTCTATCTGAAGGCTGGCGGGCGGGCTACATCATACTCGTACCGGTAGAAAAGACGAGAGCTCGCGCTCTTTGTAGTAAAGACGGTCCCGTGCTATTTTGGATTCGTGGTATCGCCAGTGGCGGAAAGATGAGCGGCCTTCGATGACCCCCGCGAATAATGCAGGTCCTGCTGTTACCAAAATATGCACTGTGTAACTACTTGTTCTACTCCATCAGAATCACAATAATAAAGTAAAATGACTTCCGTAGCATCATCATCACCGCCACCGCCCATGTTGGATTTGGATGCCTCCCCCATTGCCGGACAAACCGGATGGGCCGTCTTGGATTTGCAAGGCAATGTATTGAAGAGCAATTCTCTGTCGGCCGTAGACACGGATGCTCCGATTCTCTTTCAAATGCTGCAACAAAGTGCCACTATTCATAAAAATACAGTGGAAGGTGAAGGTGATACTGCTGCTGCTGGTGGTGAGGAGAAACAGAACAAAACGTCGGCTCCTCTGACTCGAATGACCGTGACCTTTCCAGGAGTGGCTCGTTTTCTAGTCACGCGGGACGAGACGCACATTTATCTAGTACAAACCCGGGTGGAATAGATGCGATAATGACGATGACGATGATGATGCTGTTAGACTGACTCTGCGTTCGGCCAATGGTATATTGCAGTGCTGGTTCTGTGGACAAAGGGGGGTTGTAGAATCCAGCAAAGAACAAAGAATCATAGACGAAGGGAAGATTTTGGGTTTCGAAAAGTAAGAGGCCGATGAACGATCCCCCCAACCAAAAAGTCGCGATACTGACAGTCAGTAGCCAATCGCAGACCCCCTAATGAATCATAATAGTTTACGTTGCCGCGGATTGTTCTTGAATTAGTAGTTAGTAGCAGCTAGTAGTAGTAGTATACTCGTACTCTTTCTAAAAAATTGCTCGACTGTACTCGTACTGAGCTCTAGTATGGATTTAGCTCTCTCTTTTTTTCTTTCTTTCTTTCTTTCTTTCTCTCTCTCTCTCTCTCTCTCTCGCTCTCGCTCTACGAGTTCTTTCTATCACGAAGACTGTTGCTGGAGGAGGATGGCAAGGCAGCCGAACTACTACTAGTAGTAGTAGTCACCCAAGAGCCATGCTGCTGCTGCTGCTGCGACTGCCATGGCCATCCGGCCGAGAGTCACGCCAATCCAGCACCATCGTTTTGAGACGACGACGATGTCGATGACGGTCGTCTTTGGAGTAGTAGTGGCAAATGACCAGTTTCATCATCTTCGGTTTCCGTTTCACCATTATTCGAAAATTCGTTGGGAGTATTGGGACTCAGTTCCACAACAGCAGCAGCAGCAGCAGAGTTGGTCTTGCCGTTACTGCTACTACAAGCAGTCGTACTACTACCACCTCCACTCGTGGTATTATTTCGTCTTCCAAAGACAATATCTTCGGCCGTTTCCAAGACTTTGGGACCTTCCCATAATTGTCGTAATTCTTGTCGTTGCCATCCCAAATAGACCATGGTTCCCAAACAGCAGGGTACCAAATACAAGAGAGCCGGTTGTCCCATGTTCATTACGTAGACGGCAACATTGGCCATGCCCAAACCAATCGCATAGGCAATAACCAGTGGTCCAAAATAAGTGTTCTTGTTGGTACAAGTATTGCTGCTGCTGCTGCTGCTGCTGGAGGATGAAGAGGAAAAGGAAGGATACCGACAATATCCCCAGCAACACGAAGTAGTAGTACTAGAAGCACCTCGCTGGTCTTCTTCCCCTCGACCCCCACTGACGATAGAGACCAACGCCTTGGCGGCATCGAAACGAGCGGCAAAACTCAACAAAAGTCCAGGCACTATTGCATACGCAAAGAGACAAAAGAGTGAGATTGTTGTTGTTGTTTGTATCCAGCGATAATAATCCACAACACCATCACCACCACCAACAGCAACAACAACAAAGAACTTTCAGTCAAATACTACGTACACACAATATCTCCCAATCCCAACAAACTCGATCCACCTTCATAATCGAACAGTCGTGGAATCGTCAAGAGCATGGGTAGAGGATCTCCTCCGGCACAATTGGCCCGATCGGTCCGATAATATTTTTCACACCATAATTCATCCGCCTTGGGCGGTCCTCCCGACGTGGCGACGGTAATCATGATACTGTCTCCGGCTCCCGTCAGGTAGGGTGTGACAAAGACAAAGAAAATATCGTAGAAAAAGGCTATACACAATAAAATGCCGGCAACTTGAATGGTATTGAGTTGAATCAATCCCAAAAACAAAATGCACATGCATGCTCCAAAGACATCTTGGGTCATCCAAAAAAAGGTATTCGAACTGGGATTGGTAGTCGGTGAATGCGGCAAGAATGCAATATATAGCCATGCCAATCCCCAGGTATATCCAAGAATCATGGCAATGGCATCGATGTTGGAAATACTCGGAATCAATGGTTCTTCTTGTTCGGGTGAAGAAGGAGTCGTCGGAGCGCGATAGATCCATCGTTTGGTCCAACCGAATCGTTTATTAAAGACGACACGTTCGACCAGGGGTGTCAATAGGACTTGAATGACAGCATTGCTGCAACCAAAGGCATAAAAGACTTTGACAATGCCATAAATCTGTTGGGATATTGGAGAAGAGTACAGTACAGTACAGTACAGAACGGTAGTACCAGTACGGGTAGAGTATAGTAGCGTAGTATGTAGAGCATAAACGCGCGAGTGAGTGAGTGAGTGAGAGGATCCAGTGCAGTAGTATATAATATCATGATGATGATGGACCATCCTATTCAACAATGTACTGTCTGTTGTTACGCAACGCAGTGACGTACCACTCGCACGTACCTTGAAATAAAATAGAATCATGAGACTGGACGATGCCATGATAACGAATCCGAGCGCATGAATGGGTTCCAGTTCCAAAGTCTCTTCTTGCATTGCCGATCGTCGTGCCAGTGGTTGCTGTTGCTGCTGCTGTAGTCGATCTCTGTTACTACCAGCAGCACCAGTATTATTACTATTCAAACGTCTTGCTTCTTGTCTTGCTTGATATTTTCGAATCCCTTGATGATAATCCGCTGCCGACCAATAGGCTGCCAAAGTGGCCACGGCCACTCCCAACATCCAAATAAGGACCGACGAGACATTGGTTTCCAATTTCCAACGACTTGACAATGTCACTTCTTGAATAGTCACAGTAGAAGTAGACGAAGAAGTAGACGAAGACGAAGTAGAAGTGAGAATATCCAACAATTCTTGGCCTTGTTGCATCGTCAAGAATACGGTTGGAATCGTAATGTTCATGAGGTTGTTGTTGTTGTTGTTGCTGTTATTATCAGGATACAAGTAGAGATGCAAATCCCAGGCACAACATGCTTGATGATGGGTGGAAGTTTTGTTTCCCGTCAAGAAGCATCGATGCGAGGGACAAGCTGTATCAAAACCATCATCAACATCACCCTCATCGTTGTTGTTATAATACCTTCGACATAGATTGTCGTCCGTGTTTCCACTCAAGAGAGGATCATTGTGTCGAGCATCGTACGGCAAGGAGTCACTCGCAAAGGAGAGAAGGTTGGAAGGAATTTCGGCATGTGCCTTGTCACAATCATAATCATGGTATTGGATGGGCCATTGAATGTCTTCATACGATGCTGCTGCTGCTGCTGCTTTGGTTTCATTATTCAAGGTATATCGAGCACTTAAAGTGTTGTAAATGATCACTCCCTTGGCTCCTCCATACTCTTGCGCGATCCATGTTTTGGTTTGATACGGACACTTGCCCCGTGGTACCAACACCAGCGCATCCTTCCACTCATTGTACTTGAAAGAGGATGAGGAGGACGAGGAGGAGGAGGATGTAAATGTGGCATTGTCACACAAGAGGGAGGGTACCACCACAATTTTTTGAGTATTGTCCTTGCTGTTGCTGCTGCTGCTGCTGCTGGCCGGCCGCATGGGCGCCCGAGGTCCATAAAACGCATGCGATGCTAGCCACGTCTTGTGTTGCTGACGGACATTGCTGTTACCGGTGCTACTACTATACGACGAGTACACCATGTCGAGTTGTGCTGTCGGAAGGACGGCGTGGGTGGACCATGGCAACAGCAAAGAGCAGAGGATCAGTAGCAGAAAGAATGACGATGATGATGATGATGATGTACCTGAAGTATTAGCTCTGCTTCCACTTCTGCTGCTGGTAGCAGTACTGGTACCACCGGTCGTAGAGGAGGGAGCCAACATGCTTTCAACAACAACAACAACAAAAACAAAGATTGTTGATCCTCTCGAACTGTAACTGAATGATGATCGAAGAGATACAGTTGTAACACGGTAAGGAACAGTCTGCTCCAAAGACAAGTACGAAGTACATAGCGTGAAGGAGACGCCTGTCTACTCTCTAGCTAGTCGCCGCTTCTCTCGCCTCCGCGCGGCGCCATGGTCGAACGATCGTTGGCCTCTCCGAATGCGACGCGCGATGGTGAATGTCCGAGACGACACGTTTGACTTCTTCCCAGCACAGAGACCTCGCAACTCGCAACCACGAGACCTCTCCGTCCGCGCGCCAAAGAATTTGACAGTCGGCGTGCATGCGTGGTGGAAGAATTCCGACGACGATACATAGATGATGATGATTCATGGCGACGACAGACACGCACGTGTACCGTAGAAGGAACACGTAGAGTAGAATGTGTACCAAACTCTACGCAACATTCGTTCCACTTCTCTCATGGTCGTGATCGGCATGCGAATAATATGAATGATGACTGCCGTCTCCGTCCTTTTCTCGCTCGTCGATCGATGCGAGTTTTTCCTCTTTCACTTTTCTTTTTTTTTCGCTGTTGTCGTTTTGGAACAACATCCATCACCTCTACTCTCTACTCTACTAGTTGTTGTAGACTGACTACTACTACTCTAGTAGAGAGACTCTACAAGTAGTCTACCGATTATTCATTCCTCTTCAACTTACTGCATTACCATGACATTACGACTCTCTTCTACTTCTACCAGTTCTACAACAGCTTCATCGTCCACGGGGAATCCCACTGTCGATCGACTCTTGCAAGACAGTACTCTTTCCATCCAACAAAAGACGGATTGTGTGAGTACCGGTATAATAATAATATACCAAGCACTGTATTGTACTGATGTGGAACTGCCTTGCTGACTGGCTGGCTTGTCTGTCTGTACGTATTATTCACAACTACCATGTTTCTCACACACTCCATCCATCCATCCATTCTTCAAACGTGTACTTGTACTTGTTGTGTTTTGTTCAATTACTTTTGCAGTTGAAAACCTTGAATGTCATTTTGAAGAATTTGATGGATCCGCAAAAGTCGTTGGAAGAAAAGTATCGAACCTTGAAACTCGATAACGCCAAGTTGCAAGAAAAGATATTTCGTGTGACTCATGCCATGGAATTGTTGGAACAGACGTGCGGGTTTAGCAGTGGTAGTAGTAGTACGACCACGACTACGACCACGACCAATGAAAACAACAACAACGTATTGCTACTTGCCAGCCCCCCTTCGGACTTTACACGGCAATCGATATTGGCACCCGTGCAACAAGCGATTGCAGCTGGATTGGCGCAACTATTGAACGGAAGTACTACTACTACTACTACTACTACTATTACTGCTACCAACAAAAAGCCGCGCATGGAAGTCATGGGAGAAGAAAAATTGTCGGAAAAACAAAAGGCCCGTCGCTTGTTGGAAGAAAAAGAGGCGTTGGAAAAGATCAAGGCCAAGGAGGAGCGTCAACGCAACCTTCGACTTCTCAAAGAAGACAAGTTGACACGGGAAACGGATCCCAATTGGAAACCGGGTCTGTCGGCGGCATGTGCCAAGTCGGGATCGAGTATTTCCACCTTTCGGGATAAATATGGGGAAAACTAAAGAGAAATATCCTAGTAGAGACTAGACTTTTAGTCTAGACTAGAGTCTACTTCGTAGTAAAATAGGATACTACTATAGAGAGAGATTGCAGTCTACAGTCATTACTAATGATGTGAAGAAAGAAGATGAAACAAGATGGATTGTGGTGGTGGAAGGATGTAGTACTTGTACTTCGTACTGTACGTGTGGAATCAATCGTCCCGATCGTATCACCACGGGACTTGCTTGGCAGGCTAAAGTGGTATTGTTTGACGTCGAATTGTTGCTGCATGATTGGTAGTATATGAGTATAGCAATACCTGATTGTTATTTTTTGTTTCATGATGTGTAATTATTCTTTTTAGCCAATGGTCCGTGAAAGCATCTCCTTGAAGGCGGCCCTGTCCTCTTCCGTCATGGTTGCCATGGCACGGCCAATTCCTTCTATAATACCCATGGTACCCACCTTGGCAGTGTTGCCGCCAGAGGTCATCACCAAGGCGACTTCTTGAGCCACGCATTCTTGAGTAAAGGCGACCACTTTGTTTTCGAGGAGTTGGTGGTTTTGCGCCATCCAAGTCAACATGATCTTGTCGTCTTCCCACTTCGCGGCAGACATGCTCGGTGATGTCGCCAGGAACCACTGACGAATCATATCGGAGGCTTCGAGAGGAGTGGGCGTTTTGATCGCTCGACCCACTTGGGCGGCGTCAATGATCTTCTTGCGAAGATCAAATTCGGCAAGTTTCCGGCGGAGGCGCCAGTAGAAAAAGGATCGTGCTTGGGTCCATTCCACTTGCCGACGGATGACACCCACCGCCTGCATACGGCCGGGAGTGTCGTGCAATTCGCAAAATTGGACAGAAATTTGTTCGTAGACGGGCAGTAGAGCACGCTCTCTACTTTCAATCGCCTCTTGAATACTTTCAGTATCTTCCTTGCTCAATCCTTCCACTTGGAGCTTGGCAACCAAGGATTGGAGTGTCTCGTCTAACCGATGCATGGTCGTGATCAAGTCCTTGGTACGGTATTTGACACTAGCCGCCCCGTTGGCTTCCAATACGCCACCACGAGCGGTTCCCGCGGCGGCATACATTTCCATAACATTCGCATTGATCGAAGCATCCAGAACGACCCAGGCACCACCTCGAATTTCCGCAAATGGTGGAATGTACACAAACACGGGTTGCTCATAGTTGACGAAAGCGTCGACGATGAGGGATCCGTATTTCAAGACCTCGTCAAACATGTCACGTTGGCCACCACTGAACCCACGCCAGTTCGCAAAGACAATGAGGGGTAAATCCTCCGTTCTGAAATCGTTGATCGCTTGGGCCGTCTTGTAGGCACTATTGGGGAACCACACACAACCCGCCTCTTGAATGACGGCCTCCGAAGCCTTGACATCGGCGGGATCTGCGGGCTTGATGTTCTCGGCCGTACGGTTCTCCGTGATGACGACCCCCATGGGGAAGCCACCGAGTCGAGCGCGGCCAATCACTACAGTCTTGGCCCACCCGGCCAGGTATTCGGTAAAGCTACCGCGATCGAAAAAGCCACTCTGCCATTTCCCACTGTCGTCTTCGCCTCCAGCAAGCAGAGTGCGAGGATCGTAAGGAGTACCAGGAATAGGAGTAAACTCAATGGGACGTTCGATCTCATCAACGCCTCGGATATCGGTTACTGGAAGTAACCCTCCACGCATCGAGGGAACATAGGCCAACCAGTCTACGGCAGCTTTGATAGCCCGTAGGTGATCTGGTTCGGCCAAATGAGAGACTCCGTTGGAATACATGATTCCAGGTCCTCCAAGCTGATCATTGGTCGAATACACATCGACTCCCATTAGCTTGTTCAGCGCTTGATATCCAGTTAGGATGATGGGTGAAGCTGTCGTCTTTTGGATGGTACGTTGGCCCAGACGAACCAGATAGGCTCCAATACCTACAGTGCGGCCGAGCACAAGAGTCAATGTGAAAATGTCTTTGTATGCGGCACTTGTCTCTCCGGCAATCAGTCCAGACCCTTTGAGATTCTCTACTCCCAAGTCGGCTTCCGATCCAATAATGTCGGTGACACGATGGACAGACTGACCAGCATAGGTGGCCGACTCGACCAAGATCCTCTGTTTGTCGCTGTTCAATGCCTTGTAGTCTTCGGGGGTGACATAAATGTAGTCAAATCCGTTCTCGGGTTTGCTTGGGTCCTTGAAGGCTACTTTGAAAGTCTTTTTGACAGAATCGGCGAGGCCGATACGAGCTCCAGAGTTAGCTGCAATGTACAGCCTTGGAATTCTCTTCTCACGGGCAAACTCGGATGCCAGTTTGAAGACAACATCTTCTCGTGTTCCAAAGCTCCCAGCCTTGTGAGTAATGTCATTGGCAATCAGCACGACCTGACGACCATTCGGATACTCCACGGTCTTGAGTACCATCAGCCAAGCCACCATGCCGACATCATTTGCACCGGATCCACGATTCACTTGGTAGAGTTCGAGCTCTCCATTCCAGTAATCTTGAATTGTCCAATCGTCAGGGTTGACAGCACCAGTCTTTTTAACAACAAGCTCCGTCGTATACATAACCATCAAAGGGCGACTCGCAGCGCGAATATCGCCTTCGACGCCGCCCTTCTTGGAGGCTTCTACCCACTCTTGCTCGACCGCAGCCTCAAAGAGAGCGGGCAGGTCGTAGCAATAGAGCGTGTCCGAGGAAAGAAGAGCAGCTTTTCTTTGGTGATCAAAGGGGCGCGTCAAGGGGTAGGGCGTGTGCACATTCAAGCCCTCCCAGGAGTTGTCACCGGCACCCGCCAGACTTGCCTTCGTGCCTCCAATGAGTTTGAAGACACGGTCGGATCCGTAGTCGTCAGAAGCCTCCACGTAGGTGCTCATTACGTGGACGTAACCAGTTGGATTGCTTGCTACCAAACGCAAGGAGATGGGCGGAGAATCGCGGCTCAAAGAACATAGAATCTTGGTCTCCACCTCGACGATTCCGAGGGATGTCACACGGTCGCCGTGGCGCTTGAGAATATCCACGACAACTTGTTCGACTACGACTGGGTCTAGTACGACCTTTTCAAAGTCACTGACCAAGTTGATGAACAAATGATTATCCGCCTTGAGGTTCTCGGGGCAGAGATCCATGGCATTGAGGGAATCCACTAAAATTCGTTCGAATATGCTGGACGAGAAGTCCAAGTTGAAACTCAAAGCCCTTCCAAAAAGGCGAGGCGATTTGTTAGCTTTTCGATCCTTGGCTAAAGCCGAGGACTTGGGTGTTGCCTCGTACAAATGAATGTGCGATGTGGACGTGTGATTGGCACCAAGGGTGCGAACCCGAAAGTTTGCCGCCACCCGAGCCAAGTCAAGATGGATAGCATGGCTGGGGTCGATACTCCGAATCAAAGAGTCTTCCGAGTAGTCAGATGCTCTGTAGGTGAAGGTGGCGGGCGAAGAGTCGTCAAATCCGTCTGCCGTTTGACGATCAAAGGAAAAGGTGACACGTCGTACTTGCACCTGTTGCAACGCCTTGGTGTACGGTATCAAGATATTTCGACATCGTTCGGCAATAGCGTTGCTGGATGCTTCATCCCCTGCAACCGATAGAGTGGGGACAATCAAATAAAGAACATTGATTGAGGACGTCGCCTTGTTGTCGCTAGTAGTAGTACTTTCAGTGGCAACGGGGAAATTTTTCAAGATTCTATCAAACTCGGTCGAATCGGAGAGAGATTCAAGCGAGTCCAAGACCTTGAATACGCCTGTCCTCGTGACATTGGACGGAATCTTCTCGAGGTTTTCTGCTGCTGCCAATTTACCCTCCGAGTCTCCTTCCGAGTGCTCGCTCATCTTGCTAAGCGACGAGCTGCTTACGACGCTACTGAGCTCAGTCATACTGCTGATCGATGTCAACTTGTGAATCGCTCGTTCGGACGCCTTGTTTGTGAAGAAAAACTTGAAAAGACGATCCTCGTGTTTACGCTCCACCTCTTTCACAGTATAGGTTCGATAGAGTCGTTTGGCAATCAATTCCAGCAAACCGATTTCTTCTCGGGTGCCCATGACTTTCTTCAAAAGAGGAAAGAAGACATCTAATACCGGCGTTTGATCGGCTAGTAGTTCTTCCGCTTTCTTTGAATCAGACTCGGTTAGTTGCTTGGCAGCTTCCAGAACTTTCTTCTTGCGTTGCTCCAGATTGGGCATACTCTCTTGCATTAGTAACTTTCGCGCACGTAGTGCAACCTCCGCGTAGGTCTTGTTTTGACCCATGCCGCCGACCTCGGCAATCGAAGGGAAAGCATTTTGGAGACTGCCAGCACCGGCAACCACCGAGACTCGCTTGCCGATGGCTGCCGAGTTGCTGGTGGCCAGGTCAAACCGGGCGCCATCATCAATGGCCGTCATTATCCTTGAGAGAAGGTAGCTGGTCGTCTTGAGCTGTTCGTGAGCTCGACAAATGAGTAAGACAGCGTTTGAGTCTTCCTTGTGCAGTCTTCGGACGTTATCCACCGAGTCGGCGTAGGACGGGGCATCGCAGAACCATCGTTCGACTGAAATCCATTTGCGGACAATTTCAATAAATGACTGGAGAGCCTTTTCGGCACCAGGGACGCCAATGGCCTTGCTTTGGGTGTACGGCAGTACGACGTTCCGAAGAGGAGTAGTCAAGGCCGTAAAGGTGGCTCGTTCCGATGCATTCGGAATAGACGACGCTTCCGAATCAATCAACGCCAAAACATCTTCAGCCGGAAATCTGAGGAAAGGAAGAGACAATTGGTGTTAGATAGCTGCTGGACTGTTTGCGACTGCTTGTCATTTCGAAACATGAGTTAGCGATCCATTGCTTACCTCAGTTGAACCCCGCTGCCGGCTAGTGTAGCTTCCCGGAAATCGTCCAAAGTCTTGGTGATTCCTTTTAACAACGAGCTTGAGATTCTACCGCTCAAGACGGACAGTTGCTCTCCGATTTCCAACATGGGAAGTGACGCGTCCGTGACGGCCAAGGCAAGATCTTCCATGGCATTGTCGACCTCTTCCTTGTCCAAGACATATCCCGACATGGCTCCCTCGAGTTGCTCCAGAGCAGCACGCAACACAAGATGGGGCCGCTTGGCATCGGCGGGACGGCTCGAGGCTCCCCATCCGGCCACCTCGAGACGACCTTCAAATACAGTGACTAGAGCCACATTCTCGGGATTGTCCAGCTGGAGGGTAGCCAGCAAGTCTCCGGCGGCAATGGCAGCTCCTTCGTTGACACTCCACTGTACCACACCGGATTCTTCCACCTTGAGAGGCATGAACATTTTCATGACTTCGATTTCGGCGTACGGCTCTCCCTTTCGGACATGACTTCCGTCTGCCACCAGCTTTTTGACGAGCTTTCCAGCTACATCCGTTCGAAGAGAGGTCGGGTCGTAATCGGGAGAAAAGGCGACATTGCATCCGGCCACATTGAGACGCATGCCGGTAGCGACATCTCCCTTGTTGGTCAAGTAGGCGACTTGACTCGTACCGCCAATCTCAATCAGATACCCTCCATCGCTCAACATTCGAACGTTGGTCAAGACAAATCCTCCATCCTTTTGTTTCTCACTCGACGACGACGACGACGACGATTCGAGAGAAATGCGAAAGGTGTTGGGTCCTTTACGAGTGCACAAGAGCTTGTACTTGATTCCATTCAGAATCAACTCGACGGAATGGGACATTTTCAACAAGTTGCGAGAAGGCAATTGTCCCTTTTGTAGCAACTCATTGAATTGACGTTCGCTCGTCAAGCACTGGGCGTAGGCTACAATGGTACCACCCAGTACCACATGCAAATGACTGTCTTCCTCACTCGAGGATCGGAGGGAGCCTCTACGCTTCAATCCCTTTCCAGCAGCATTGTTGGCGTCAAAGATCCCTTCCACGCTGTTGGCTTGAATGATCGTATCCAACCAGGCCGTATCGATACGATTGTCAATAAAGTCGTCCAACTCAATCAATTTGGAAATGTAATCGACAGTCGTCGAAATGTCTCCTCGAATCGACAACTCCTTGAGGGCCAGTACCATATTTCGACGAGCTTGTTCTCGATCGTTGCCATTGGCAAACAAGTGTCCAAACTGCGAGTCAGCAAATTCGTGAATACTTCCAGAACTGTCCATGCTAAAGTATCCCCAAACATTGGGAGTACTTCGAAAGTTCAATTCTTGAATGCCACCACTGGTCGGTTTGAAACCGGCTTCGGCGTTTTCAGCCGTGATGCGCACGGCCATGCAATGTCCATGGGCCGGAACTCGTTGGGCCGTCTCCCAGTCGATCCGAGACGACTCACTGCGAGGATCATCTTCGAATCGATTTCGACCGTAGAGTTGTCGAATCTCGGGAATATTATCCAGGGGAATTCCCATGGCCACTTGCAGCTGGGCGGCAGGCAAGTTGACTTGGGTAATCATTTCCGTGACGGGATGTTCGACTTGTAGACGAGGATTGAGTTCCAAAAAGTAAAACTTGGCATCTTGCTCCGAGTATAGATACTCGACTGTTCCGGCGTTGGCATACCCCACGGCCTTGGCCAAGGCTACCGCGGCCTGTTCCATTTGCGTCCAAACCTCGGGCAAGGCGGCAATGGGCGGGCCTTCTTCAATAATCTTTTGATGCCGACGCTGGACACTACAGTCGCGTCCATTCAAGGCGACGGCATTTCCGTATTCATCCGCCAACAGCTGGACTTCCAAATGCCTCGAGCCTTGAGACAATTTCATGATAAAGATGGGAGATCCTGGAACTTCTCCACATACTTGTCGATAGGCATTCGCAACATCTTCCAGTTTTTCGACTCGTCGAATTCCTTTGCCTCCCCCTCCTTCACTGGCCTTGATCATGACGGGAAAGCCAATTTGGGCCGCCGCCTCACTGGCTTGAGTCGCCGAGGCAATGGACGCTTGTTCGTACGCTTCTTGGGGCAAGGTTCCGGTCGTTCGGTCATAGGATGCTTCGACGTGTCCTCCATTCCATGCAATACACGGTACCCCCGCCGACTGGGCAATAATCGTACTTCCAATTTTATCTCCCAACGCCCGCATGGGTGGCCCCGCCGGACCAATGAATTTGATAGGAGTCGGCGTCGACTTGGCCAAGGTATCGGGCAGGACGGGATTTTCGCTGGCATGTCCCCATCCGGCCCACACTGCCTGCACGCCATGCAATCGGGCCAATTCGACAATCAACGTCACATTGGCATAATTGTGATTGTTACTTCCTCCGGGTACATCAATGATGACATCTCCCATGCGAATGTATTCCGCGTTGGCACTAAAATAAAGAAGTAGTAATAGATTGATTGATTGAATGAATGAATGAATGATTGAATGAATGGAAAGAGGAAAACGAAATACAAAGAATAGTATAGAAAGATCAGTCAAGGAATCGTGAGACACCAAAAACCAAACATACCATCACTTTCAACATTCATCCATCTTCACTCTTCTCTCAAGCTCCCAGTCATACATAATACATAATACATAATACATGATACCACGTACCGCAAATCTTCTGGCGTCGCCATGACGACAAACTGAATCGCTCGTTCATCTCCAAACACTTCATACGCCCATCGTCGAATCGATCGAATGGCCTTGACGGCCGCAACTCCATTATTGGCAATCAGTACCTTGGTAATGACAAAGGATTGACTCCCACCCAAGGCTTGCACGTACGATGCCACACTGGTAAATCGACGATGACTCTTGACATTGACCTTGTTGTTGCTGGTGGTGGTGGTGCCGGACGACGACGACAAGGCTGATGCGGATGTTAATCCTACTCCGCCGAGAGGAGGAGGAGGCGACATTGGCACCATCCCAACACCACCCGCCATACGACTGGTCGATCGCAGATTCGGACTGGCCGGAGTGTCGACGAGTTCTGCCATCTTTCTATATTTTAGTAGGAGGATTGCTGCTGCTGCTGCTGCTGCTGATGATGATGATGGTATTGTCTCAAAAGATATGGGCCGCCAACACTTTTTTTTGTTGTTCTGTTCTGTTCTGTTCTGGACGATCGCTACTAGCTAGTAGATAGATCGTTCGCGCTGGAGCGAGGATGTTTCAATAGGAACAATGAGCGGTCGTGGAGAGAGGGGAAGCGCAAGAAGATGATGTGTCGGATGCATCGACAACAAAAGATGATGATGATCTGAGGGTTGAAAAGCTCGAGCGTCGGCACCATCATCATCATCATCGCATTGCTCCGATCCAATGAAATAGATGCTCGTGTAGACCGGCGTGACACGTCGTTTGGCGGGAAAATCTCGGAAAGTCTTTCCGTCGTAAGTCTTTCCGTCGTACGGAAAGTACGTAAGCTTCTTGAAGAAATGTATGTACCTACATGCGTATGCTACATAGCTATAGGCCCCAATACGTATTCCGTGCGCCGATGCGGGCGGCGCGCGGGGAAACGAAAACACCAAACCGCAGATCCGATGATGCGGGGCCGCCTTTGGCATCCGCGTAACCGCCACGAATAAAGAAGGATCGCCATAATGGTCTACCTAGTCTTGGAGAAAATGCGAGAATATCATCATCATGATCATCGATACTAGCTAGGTACTGTAGACTACCATAACTTTTTCGAGTACTACTGCCACAGGTTCTACCGATCGGCACAAGTACCGGTACTGTACTTCTTGCTTGTATCCGAGTACAAGTACAAGTACTGTATAAGTACAACAATAATAAGTACTACTTGGTGCGTGGTACAGCAGTCGCCGTACTAAAAGAAATAGCGCATGATTCTTGAATGCGAACTCACTTCTTGTTGTTCTTGCTTCTGATTGTTCGAGACAACAAATAAATAATAATAATAATTCGTGTCTCTACTACTACCGGTAGCTAGTAACAAGTACGAGTGGCAGCAATATAATTCTACCGGTACTACAACGTGGTAGAG
The DNA here is from genome assembly GCA_956465555.1 of Nitzschia sp. pyKryTriq1. Lineage (NCBI taxonomy): Eukaryota > Bacillariophyta > Bacillariophyceae > Bacillariales > Bacillariaceae > Nitzschia > Nitzschia sp. pyKryTriq1. The sequence continues at coordinate 188,181 of OY101119.1, forward strand.
GTCTGCGACAACAAAAAAGCATCAACCATGCATCGACCACACAAGCAAGCAAGCAAGGGCGGCGGAAACGCACCACCACACCGCCGACCGCCACGCGACGACAAACAAGGAGAAATAATTTCCGATCGATCATAATATATATTATGTACATGCATGCATCCTCGATTATCGATCCTCCGTCCTCTCCCCATTGACACGGAGTTTTGGTAGGACAACGAATTGTTCATTGGGCAGCTAGTACTAGCGGGCCATTCTCCTCAAACCACAAAGCCACGTGGAATCGTCGTGTTATTAGAGGCTTGAAGTTTCGATCTACCGTACTACTAACAATAATTATTAATGTAGAGTCTTTATATACGAGTATAATTATTATTATCACACACTCATTCGGTTTCGAAACACAAAATAAGCCCGGGACATTTCTTTCGGTCGTGCTAAGCATTTATTGAAAGTTCACTACAAATACTGAATACTGCAAATAATAAAGATGTTGTAGCGTTTCCTCGCATATTCTACTGACCACTAGTTCTCATATACTGTACCGGTATTATTATGAAGTACTCGTGGTGCACTTCTGCTTCTGCTTCTGGTAGGTATTTTGGACTATGCGCATTTTCGTTTTCGCAATCTACAAAGGAATTCATCATATTGGGCAATTTTCTCGCACCCCACAGCGACGTCAGTTTGTGCCCCTAAATAGTGTATGTACTGTCGTTGTTGTTGTTTTTGTCCCAGTCCGAGACATTTTCCGCGTTCGCAAAATACCGGTACATACACGTACAACATGCTACCGGTAGCTGTGTACCAGTACGGATTTGTCTTCGTGCGTAAAAAACAAGGGCTCGAAAGTACAAGTACTGTACCGGTAGATAGATGCGTCAGTGATGACGCTTTAGACGATGTTTGGGGAGCCGATAAAGCCGATATTTTTTGTACCGATACTCGTGCGTGTTTGATGGGAAAAGATTTGTCTGGTGGTGCTGGATGGGACGGATCTCTACAGTAGCACCGTACTCTACCTGTAGTAGAGTAGGAGGTGCGTGAGGTCTTGAAAGAAGCGATCCACCACCACCACACGAACGACTAGTATGTAGTAGAGAATTCAGGCTGATTGGAACTATTGTCCATAGACTAGTACTGTAGAAGTAGTAACGTAGATACTATGTTGCTGTTGTTGTTTTAGAATAGCGATAGATGTTATCGAAATTGTGAACTCGAGGAGATAAAATTGCCAATCTGCGTATGGACAATAATATGATGGGTAGCATAGGCATGAATAGTCGTAGTTCCATTTCTGCGTTGTCGTTTGTTCGTTCCTTCGTTCTATTACTGCATGTCAGCAACAATGGGTGACGACGTGATTCGAGTTGATGTTCGGCTGGTGCAGTAGCTCATTGGGCTAGCGGATGCTGATGCTGCTGCTGCCATCATTCTGTGAGATGAGGGAGTGGGGGAGGGAGAGTATCGGAATTGATCCGTAGAAGTGTTGTTGTTGTTGCTGTTGTTATTAGTAGTAGCCTTTGATTTGAGAAAGTTAGAAGACGAAGAGGTAGTAGCAATGGATGCGGCTTCGTCCAGTTGCATCTCGGTAGTGGAAGTGGGGCTGTTGGTGACACTCGGTTCGTAGTAAGTGCTGGTGGAGGGTTGTGTGTTGCAGGGAGAAGAGGCCGAGAACATGGCTCGAAGACGATCCCGGGCCGCCGCGATATCTGCGGGATGGAATCCGCTCACGTGGTGGGATAAAGTGGTCCAGAATTCGTCTCGGCTTCTCGGAGAGAGGCGACTGAGAGGAAGGTCTTCCATAACGTTAATGATGGCAGCGATGGCCACCGTGGAGGCTGGGTACTTGACAAAGAAAGAGTCACAGACGCTGAGCTCGGCCATGTAAATGGCAACTTCAAAGAGCTCCTTGCGCACCGAGTGGTGCACGTCGCTGGGAAAGACCATGAGTAGATGAGACACAAAGGCAAACAGCGTCGGTGGGTGCAGCTTCCAGCCGAGAGCATTCATCACGCGCCACTCCATCTGTTCAATGTGCTCAGCTCCAAACTGGCCCCTTGAGAGCGAGGCCAGGGTGGAGACTTTGATGTTCTTCTCCGAGTGCACTTTGATGGCAATGTGGAGCGTTGTCAGGGAAGCCAGCAGGGCCATGTTGCCGCTGCACTGGTTGCCTCGAGTCGCCAGGTAGCGATCAAAGAGATCCAGGGAGATGGCAACGACTTCCCGCGGCAGATCAAAGTGGTCCACCACATTGTAGGACCACTGGCAGATCTTTTCTCGCCAGCTCGCGTTGAGTTGAGCCTGAAGCTCCATCTCCTCCCAGGAGGTGTTGGGGAAGTAAGACTCGTACGCGTAGTGGGTGTCTTCTTGGATGATCATGGCTCGCAGCCGATCCAACACGCAATCCTTCGGTAAACTATCCGTAAAGCTCATGGTGGAAGAAGTGTAGCTTTTGGTTTGGACGTAGTATTAAAATAAGACAGTAAAACAAATAATAATCACAAATCACACAAATGACACGAAACCAAAAAGCCGAGGATCGGATTTATGGGAGTGTCAAACGACAAACGAAGTACTGTGGTAGGAATGGACGGGAAGGAGGGCTGCTGATGGGTGTCTTCACAACACACAACATGCACACAATGTGTAAAGTTGTCCGATTACGAGACGAATGTTTTGTGAGCGTTTCCTTCTTATTTCTGCCTTTTGTCCTTCGCAATAAAATTTGGCGGGCTAATAATGGTCGTAGCCGGCTCCTCCACCGCTCAAAAATCTTGCCGCCAGCCGACCCATACTACTGCTGGCGTTTACAGATGCCACACGTAGAAATAATAGATCTTGAATTGTACCAGTTCCCATGTAGGAGCTGTCGCGCCATTCCACTCCGACCGTTCCAACAAGAGACGACGTGTAGGGCTCTGAGCTGTTGTATTGGGCGGCCAATGATTGGTTAACCGTCTAGAGGAACTTGAATCGACATCCAATCTCGATAATCAACCCTGCCGTTATTTCATCAAATTGAAGAAGCATTCTTGCCAATTCGACTCGATGGACTTTCCAATTGCATGAATTGGAGTGGAATCTGTCGGTAACGCGTCCATTTCAATGACATCCAAGACATGCATTTATAACAAGAGTACGATAGTGAAATTTGGGCCCTCTCTCCACGTGAGTGTGAAAGATATGGGATATAAAGTTTTATTCATTGTCGAAGATAAAAGATTGGATCGACGCTCTCTTCCGGCGTGTGCCAACCACATACCACACCACCACTCTGCTCTATTCGTGAAAATACACGAGCTGCGAGGAGCGAGGGGGTGGACGGAGGCGAAGCAATACGACGGATCTGCTTGTACTTGAAGTACGTACTAGTACGTACTGGCACATAAGGCAACAGGCGAAGCGAAAGTTCCAGCGCGCGCGAAATCCAGATACTCGCCTCCTTCGCCTCTCGATCTTCGGGACCACTTGACTTTTTCTGACGTATTTGGATCATTGATCCAATAGAAGCTCAAAAAAATCACCTACTACGGTACTCTACTACCGGTAGTGGTAGGATCTTATTTATGATTCCTACAGTAGAAAGGGCTTACTCCTTGGAGTATGCCAAAGGGCGGCTGCCAACGAGGGTGCCAAATAAACGTGAGACACATCATCACTCATCACCACCATGAGAGAGATGATGATGATGATGATCGTCATCATGATGCAAGAACAAATAAAAAATAATAATAATCAGAAACCCAAACGCCGATGGAATTCTCCGAGCATCGCGGAGTAGTCAACGGCATACTCGTAGAAGGTAGTCTACCGCAAGTACTACCTACTACCGGTAGTAGACAGGTACTCGCCTCTCTCTACTCTCTACTAGTAGAGAGATCATCCACAGTACTACCGCCGGTACCAGTACGCGAACTCTAATCGGCTCCCTTCTAACCCTTTGTTCTACTGACGGTGAGAGACGGATGTGATGGCGGGAGCAGTCGTGCTGGTGGTGTCAAGAAGGAGTGTCCTCTGCTGCATCCGTCGTCCGTTACTACTAGTAGTAGAACGATGATGGATGTCATGGTGCTGGGCGTACGTCGTATCACGAAGTTTCTATCTATCACTAACGGTAGGTAGGGCTACTGTACTTTGTTCGTCTGGAAGAAGCACCACCACCACGTCGAATGAATGGATCTTGGCCTCGCTCTCGCGTCGATCGTCGGACCCTTGGACTTGATCGAACTGAGGCATACCGTAGTACCTACTAGTCTAGCCTACGTATTGGTACCGTACTACTGATCTCGACAAGAAGAACGTCGTAGATAGAGTGGAGCACTCCTACGGTACGAGTATTACTGGAGCGAAATGATGTCCACATCTGCTCCACTCTAGAGTACTAGTACTCTACTCTAGTTGGGAATGTGATAGATGCTGCTGTACTATCTACTAGAGGTCGACGACTCGACTACTAGTAGGGTCCCTACTAGATCGTAAAGCAGCGAAAAAGTGCACTGTCTAATTTAGCTGCTACCTTGACGGTCGAGAGCAATGAATCTCTCTTGCGCCGGAACGATGTCAGCGACACTAGAGTAGAGTAGAAAAATAATATACAATACAAGTCTTCTTGTTTTTACTAGTAGCAGTAGCAGGAGTAGTATCCGGTGGTTGGTACAATGCTGCCTGCAACTTCTACTCACGGTACTAGTAGTAGAAACTCAGAACTCCTTTCTCGACTACTACTACTACTACTACTACTTCTAGAGAGAGAATATAGAAGCGCCATTGGTCGCAAGTGGCAAGAAATTCCTCATCCGTTCTTGTTGTTTTGTCATAATAATAATAATAAAAATATAGTAGTAGTAGTAGCACCCTAATCTTCGCCGCGCCGTCTTCCCATCATCATCCCGTGGTGTGTATTAGAGTTCGTCTCCACTCGCCTCCTCGTCGTCGTCTTGTTCTTCTTGTTCTTGTTCTTCTTGTTGTCGTTTGCCCAAAAGTTGTTCGACAAATTTGTAGTTGAATTCTTCCTTGATGGCATCCAGATTCTTATTAAAATCCTCGACAAGTTGATCGTATTGCTTTTGGATCACGGTCACTTTTCCATCAAACTCGATTTCTTTTTCCTTGACTTTCGATTCGACTTGAGCAATGATTCCCTCCAATTCTTCATCCGTCTTGGCCTGCAACGATTGAATCATTTTCTGCTGCTCTGCATTACAATTTTCCATCATTTTGTTGTAGAGGCTACAAATCGGTTTGCTGACATGTTCTTTGGCCCAAGCCGACAGGGATTCGTAGTCTCGAGCGCCATCGTACGTTTCTGCGCTCATTGGATCGCCATAGACCAAGGTAGGAAAGCCCTGGTGTTGCGATGATGATGCAATAATAATATGATATGATACAGAATAAGAAAGAGGAATTATAGTAATAACAACATCCGCCCAACGAGGAAATCATATAAAAAATAAAAAATGAGAATGAATGAATGGGATAATCATCATCATTTACATCATCATCAACAACCGCCCCCACATAATACTGTACGTACCGTAATATCAAAATCTTCACAAATCGGTTGCCCTTCATCGGAAGTACAATCCACCTTGCCGATCAGGGCGACAGGATGTCCGGCAAAATCGTCGGCGAGCTTGTTCCAATCATCGCTCATGCCTCGACAGTGAGCACACCTATTTGATTGATTCATTTTTAATATGGAATGAAATAAAGGAATGAAATAATAATATATTAGTACAATAAGTCAGCAGTCAGTCGTTCACATCATATCTTATCAAATAAAAATGATCTGATAGCAGCACTCACTTACCATGGAGCATAGAACTAAAATATCAGGAATGAATGAATGAATGGAAACAGAAGAAGAAAAATGAAATGTGCACACACAAAAAACGAAACATCCAATCAATTGTGAGATGAAGGAAGGAAGGAAGGAAGGAAGGAATGAGCGAATGAAGGAATCAATCAATCAATAACAAACAAACAAATGATGAATGAATGAATGACATTGAAAAAAATAATGTCCGTTCTGATCGTGTGCATATTATATACGTTCATAGTATAGTGTAGTATAATATAGTATAGTATATCATGTCACTTGCCTTGATGAACACGCTCTTGCCGTCCACAAGCGCTTCAAAATTCGAAATGGTCAACTCGACGGCCCCGCCTCCTCCTTCTTTTCCCATCACTCCTCGTACTAGCGAATGATGATGATGTTGATGATGATGATGGGGTACCAACAGAGCGGCTAGCGCGAGCAGTATAGAAGCTCTTTGTTGTTGCTTCATTACTATTACTACCGGTAGTATTATTACTATATATGATTCTAATAGTGGCAATGGTAATGGTAATGATCGTGGTGGATATACTGTAGGCGATGAGATTGTCATGCGTTGGGTGCCATGCGCGCGGATCATCGTATATTTATCGCGAGAGAGTTGCTAGAGTACTCGTATACAGTTACATACTTGTAGTGCTTATTGTTGTGGTGCAATCATCCATCGACCGAGCCGACCCGGGCGACGGCTAGACCCACAGTCGACACCCCGAACTTCCACGTGGCGGATGAAAGTTTGACAGTGAGAAGACCAGCACTGGACGAAGAACGACGACGACGACGACGACGACGATCATCGTCGGTATAAATCAAACTTGTTTTGGCCTTGACTTGGCTCTCTAGCTAGCTAGCTAGATTAGTAGCAATTACTATTGGTGTAGTCTCTAGAGTCTACTGGGTAGTAGAGTAGAGTAGAGGAGTGATCATGATGATGATGATGATGATCCCAGCAGGCATCATCCTTTGTTTCTTCTTTTCCCTTGACAGTCCGTGCGTACGCAGTACAACCACCACTTTTAGACTCAATGAGGTGGAAAGGGTTGTTGTTTGATGCGTTTCTCGTCTTTGGTAGTAGAAGACGGCGACACTTCATTCGTCTTCTCGCCAAAGTTGAGAGCTTGAATCAGCTTGCGTGCATGGCGTGCATGGGACGGCGACGTATTATCAGCATTCGAAGAAGTATTATCCTCCTCTTGCTGCTGCTGCTCCTTATGCTGCTGCTGTTCGCCTTCACTATCGTTCTTTCGACCAAACGGAAAGTCGAGTGCTTCAATCACAAAGTTGAAATCTTGCACAAACGAGTTGGATGGGAAGAAACTGCTGCGGGTACCGCCGCCGCCGTGATTCCCTGCTCTAGTAGTAGGGCTGGCCGATCGCTGCGAATGCACGGGAGTACTACTCGTAGAGCACGAGCGATTGGTGGAGCTGCCATCTCCGTCTTCCTCGTCCGTAGAATAGTACGACTCGGAGCCTTCTTCCGATTCTTCCAGGTCGGATTCATCGTCAGAAGTTTCGAGAATTGCTTCCATGGCATTGATGTTCTCTCTCGAATTAACTCGTAGAAGTGTGGGCTTTGTCTTTCTCTTTTTTCTTCGCTTGCGATGCTTCTTCAACTTGACCGATTCCCCACCACCACGACGTGGCGGTCTCGGTGGCAACGAGTGTGCTTCCACTGGAAGATTAGCACTATCACTCGAGTCCGCCGAAAGGCTCTTCATGGAACCCAAGTCCATAAGAAGCTCTTGTTCATCGTCCGCATAATCTTCACCGGATCGACTGCTGGACAGAACGGGTTGTGGAGGCTCTAGGTCGAAAGAATCCGCACTGGAACTTGTCGCAAGGATTGTACCGTGATCGCTGGAATAAGAGCCACTGAGTAAACTTCTCGACGGAGCTGTAGTTACCGGGCCAGATTCCAAATCTGTCTCGTCGTCTTGTTCCTTGACTGGCACCAGTACTGCTTGTTCTTGATTCGAATGAGCTCGTCTTCGAAAAACAAAGAGAAATAGCAAGAGAGCCACGGCCGATGCGGCAGAGACAATCGTTCCAATGAACATTACCGAATCATCATCTCCGGCGGTTATTGCTGCTGCTGGCGTGCTGTCATTGGCATCAATGTTGGAGGGTTGATCACCATCACCACCACCACCACCACCAGCAACCTCGGCACTTCCCTCACCCGCAGCATATGCTTCCCCGGCGGCCAAATCAAATGTCCCCACATATTTGAGTCCTTCAACATCTCGTACGTATAATTCTTCCGTCCGATCTACCATATTCTGTTCCAACAAGTCTTTTACATAGTCTTGTACGGATTTTGAATCGGATTCCTCGCCTTGGTATTTGAGTGTTAATACCGTTCGGACCGGTATGCACTCTTGAGTATCACGATCGGGTTCGAGGTTCAAACACGCTAAAATGATGAAGGCAAGAGAGTAGAAACAAATGAAAAAGATAGACAGTGCTGTGAGCATTGAAGGAACACGAAGAATCTCTTTTCACCAACCGTAGTAGGCAGATGAAGCTGGCAACTTACGAATGTCAAATTGAGAAGAAGACTCGAGATCACTCCGAATCGCATACAGCGTAATGGGCAGTGCGAGAGTATCCAAACGTCGTTTCCGCATCCTATTCTTTCGTTGTCCACCACCCCCCACATCCCCTGCAGCATCAGCTGCCTTGATAGCATCGGCATTGTTGTCCACCTTTCGTTGTTTATCGAAATCACACCTGTCCAACCCGACGTCTTGGACCGCGGCCAGCAATACACGCCATTGCAGCATCCGTTCATTCCCTTGTGGATCGGCTAACGATGGAATCAATGCTTCATAGTCGACACTGACTTGTGTTTCCGACAAGGTTCCAGTATAGTCCATAATGTTATCAAATGCGTCATCGCCATAACCGTCACCACCACCACTATGACCACGACTCCCCATCAAATACTGATCGCACGTATATTCAATCGGTGCCTTCTCATCATCGAAGATGACATTGGCATTTGTCAATTGGCATCCGGTGTCTTCCAAATCATCACAATTGGTAACACGAATAGCAGATGAGTCACTCGTCCACTCATCGGCCAAAGTACGGACTCGAAAGGAGGGTAGTGCTCGTGATGAATCCATAGTCATAAATGCTTTTGTTGTGTTCAGCTCGTGTACTTGGGATGATGTATCGGAATGAAATCAACACTCGGAACCTGAACAATGCTCGAACACTGCTACTCGTAGATGATGATAATGCTCCAGTCAAGGTATCGGTACTTCTAGTTCCGAACGACAAGAGAAGAATCAATTCTCACTCACTTGATCGATCGATCAATCGATGAAGAATCGGATGATGATGAAGAGGAGAACCGAAGAGGAAATGGATCGTTCCGCAAGAACTTTCTTCAACGAAATGATCACACAAAAAAAGAGCACAACCAGCACGATTGATTGATTGAAATCGGTGCATGCATCAATCGGTGGTATCTACGGAAGAGCAGAACCAAAATGTGGATGGCGCCGGCGCGTCGTCTGGTAGAGATTTGAACGCATCCTTGTACGTGTGTCCGTATGTGTAAGCCAAGCATACCCGCCCAAGTCTGCGGCGGAGTGGCTTTGCTATTGCAACATCCTGAATACTCTTCTATGATTCGTCATCAGGTATTTTGAAAATTTTAGCTTTGGCACACTCTCTTTTGTTTTATTCAGACATACATACTCGAATGCCTATCATTCCTTCCATCCATTCACAATCTATATTTTCTGGAGTATCGGCTTTTCAAAAACGGTCATCAACGGTGTGAAGGATCCCGGTACAATTACTGTACAAGTACCAGGTACCAGGTACCGGTACCTACCGGTGCCGGTAGGTAGAGCCGAGAGCAGGGTGACATCACGTCGAGGAGATCCGAACGTGGCGGCGGGCTCATTGTTATTGTTGCTTGCAGGGCCATGTAGTACTTTCATGTTGTAGTACTGTACTGTACAAGTAGTCTACGGTAGTAGCGTCTCTACTCTAGTACGGTACTATGATGGATAGAGTGCAACCCTGATGAGACAGGTGTACAATGGTAGTAGTAGTACCTTCAGTGGTCTCTTGTTCCAAAGTAGAAAACGATGTTATTCTTACATTAGTAGACTACCTCTAGTGTTTTCTTTATTGTACGTACAAAAAGTCGTGAGTGAGTGAGACGTCGGCTGTGCTGTCCTCTCCTCTCTACTAGTACAAGTAGAGACAAGACAATCCCAGTTCGTGTGGATGGAATGGAATGGAATCATCATCAACACCAGCAATCATCAACACCGGCAAAGATGTATCCGCAGGATGGTATTTCAAGTTTCTTTTTCTTCTTCTTCTTCTCCTCCTCATCCTCGTTCTCCTTACTACTACTATTATTATACTTCTGCGGTAATTGGCTCCAGATTGACATTTTCCAGACTTCCAATGGTTCCATCCGTTTGGGCCCAACTGTCGGCATCACTGACATCCGAAGCCCCATCGTTACTCAACGCTCCTCGACCATACAAGCGCTCCAACGCGCTACTGGCGCGAAACGATCTCTTGTTGTTGTTGGTACTGTTGTTCATACTGTTGTTGAGATGATGATTCGAAGATGATGCACCATGAACGCCCATGAGTTGATCCTTGAAGGTGGTTCCCAAATCAATTGTAATCTTTTCTTCACTGGAAAAGGCTCCCTCCAAAGAAGAATCGCTACTTCGAACGCGGCCTTGTCCATCCAGTTCCAAATGACCACCACCACCACTACCGCCACGACCAGTGTCATTAGCACCATGACCTTCCTCGTCTTCATCTCCGCCATATAAATCTTGATGCAATTGATCTTCTCCATAATACTCATCGTCATCGGGATGAGTTGGATGGTTCTTGTCTTGATCCAGGTCTAGTTGTTGCAACTCTCTTCGTCGTCGAAGCCAATCTTGTCTTCGTCTCCACAATACCAATCCAATTCCAATAAAGGCAATTCCAAAGGCGGCCACCAAAAGACCACCGACAATCGTAACCGTTTGTCGATCACTGGGTGGAGCTTGAGCAGTTTGGGCTTCGGCCACACTGGAAGGAGCATTCCCCAGATTATCCCGACTCGTATCTCCCGTCAAAGTCGGATCGAGGACGGGGACACCCAAAAAGGCAACATCAAAGGGAGACGTGTCGGTGGTGCTCTCCGACTCGACTATTCCTTGCATAAAGTCCAAGACATCCGTCATTTTGGCTTGGAAACCTGTATCGAGGGAGCTCCCCGTGACGACCGCCTTGTACACATAACATTCATGAGTCGTAGAATCCGCCTTGAGTTGTCGACATGAATCTACGTACGTACGTACGTACGTACGTAGGTAGTAGAAAGAAGGAAGAAACAGCAATGAATGAAACAAGAAGTAAAGGAGTAAGAAGGAAGGAAGGATTAGAACACGACCTGACGCCAAGTAGTATTGCTCCGATACAGAGATAGTGAATGAATCAGTCATCCAATCCATATGCTCTTACCAAATAATGTTTCTCGAGTCCAATCCGTGGTTTGACTGAATATTTGAACGAGCCAGGTGGTACCCGTCAAGGAATAGGTGGGATCGTCGCATCGTGTTCCATCACTCACTCCATAGTACGAGGCGACATTCGAAACGAGCTGTTCTTGCAAGTACAGTAGCGCCACATCTTCCGAACCAATCGGAAAGGAAATATCCAAAAAGAACGCCAAGGGAACGTCGGTCACGGTAGCCCGATTGTCTTGTACTACCTTGGCACATTGAAAGCCATAGGCGATGCCGTTGTCAATCGATCGTACCACGGATGTCGTATCGGTATTGTTGTTGGCGTAAAAGGGAGTACCGGCCACATCAAAGTCGTCGGCCACTTCGAGATGTCTGTTCATCATGATTATTGATTCTGGTGGATGTAGGTTGTTTGTTTGTGATGATGATGATGATGATGATGATGTGTATTATGATCTGATGAAAGGTTTGGTTGGCCGGAGCAGTTTACAGTATGTTGTTCGAGCTGCGGTACCTGTAATGCCGAGATCGAAGGTCGTTACAATCCGCAAGAAGGGGAATAGCAAGAACAGCTTTGCTTTGAGTGTCGTCGGTGTACTGACGGTCTGTACCGGTAGTAGTTACTACTGAAAGTCTGTCTCTTGCTTGCAGAGATTGCTGTTGGTGTTTTGCTCTTCTTGTTCCACAGCAGTCGTTAGAGGTTGTTGTTGGTTGTCCTTCGGTTTTCCTTCTCTTTGTGTGTGTTGACTTTTTGACTTGCGGATTCCGTTGGTCGGTCCGATCGTGCCTTTTACACGATAGATCGTACCCACGGGTGTGCTGTCCCGCGCGCACAAAACTGCCATCGAGTGGAAATGTCTATGCCCTTTTGGTTAATATATCTACAATAATGTATATTAAAATATGTGAATCATGCACATTGTCCAACCCGAATATTTGATAATGACCCATCGGTTGCGTAATTAGGGCATGTCGTGCCAACGAAACATTGTTGGAACGAAGCACCGCATCCATCCGACACCATCGCCCATGATGGCCCGCCCGCATACCCCCCCCCACGCAGCACACAAAAGTACTTCATTACTGTACAACAACAACAACAACACAACCCCTCAAGTGGAACAATAATACTGCATTATCCCTATACTGCTGCACTGACGGTATAATAGAGAGCCTCATTCATTCATCCATTCAGAACAAGAATAAGTACTTATTACGTACAGTACCACGTTCGTACGAATACCGTACAGTAGATACTATATGGCATCTTGTAAAGCGGATACGCTAGCGTATCGTCAATGCTTGAAAGATTCTCGTACCAGCAGCGGAGGCAATACTGGAAAATGCACCTATTTGGCCCAAGCGCTGGAAGCGTGTCGGGAGAAGTGGCGTCAACAAAACAATGTCCAGCATGAATTTGATGGGACTCGGATCTTGCCCAATGAAAAATGTCGGCCTCTCAACCAATCGGTCCAACATTGTCTCAAATGGAAAAAGGGAGACGAATCTCAGTGTCAGACGGAAATTCAAGGCTTGAAAGAGTGTTTACGTCAAGAAAAGGGCGTCTTGGCCCAACCGACCGAGGGAGACAAAATTTGGTCCGACTACAAACAACCAACCGCAAAAAAGGGCAAATAAAAAAAAAGCAGTTATGGAATGAAACAACAGGAATGAAATCCCACAAACACCCACGAGGCGGGTACGGGTAACCTTCTAGCTACTAGAACGTACCCACCACCTACTACCGGTTCATTCATGGCTACGTACGTACTACCTGGTACAGTACGGGCGGAGGAATTCCACCGCTACTCTCTCTAGTAGTATGAATTCGAATTATTCATTCCGGAAGAAGAACGCCTATGAAGGACCTGAAGGACCCGTGGATCAAAACTATGATTCGTGGGTGCCTTGTACCTCGTATCCCTGATGATTGGTTGGACGGGGTACTGGTACTGTATCAAAATCCAGCAATGAATGACCAGCATATTACTATCTACTACTACTAGTAGCTAGAGATACCGCCTTTGAAGACCCGCCCGAAACCAAGGATAATGGGAGACGCAATCATTGTGCTTTTGTTTGTGCTCGTGAATTCGAGTATAATTAATATATATTATTATGCAATCCTCTGCAGCCGGATGATATCAAGGATCTCAAACCCTTGGTCGAAACGGTGCCGACGCCCAAAAAATAATTATTTACTCCGAGTATGATAATATTATCGAACCCGACATTATTGCCGCTAGCTAGTACCACTAGATAAAGAGGACACTCTATTAGCAAGCTCGCAGCCAACAAGGCGATGATTCGACAGCTAGGTACGTGTAAAGTGTAAGAATTCAGTTGTTTCGTTCATGTTACTGTACTTTTTTAAAAATTTAAAACATCACGACGTTGTGCACGATAAAAGGCAATAGCACGCCAATCATCGAGAGGGTCGCCAGGCTTGTGCGTTGCAGTCGGGTTGAACTTGATGATGCCGGTGTAGGGGCACCATCCTCTGACGGCATTGCTACTGGCATTGTATTGGGGCGAGGAGATGTCGTTGGTGACATGGTCGGAGAACTAGTGGCAATTTCATAGCACGGCAGATCTGGTTCGTCATCGACTGGCCAGACAAAGTCTGACAGAGGAGGATAACCGGATGGGCATTGTGGGATGATCTCCCCTCCTGCTGGCACATAGTTGTCGATATTGGGTGCGAATGATGTATCCACACTGTCGAGCTTTGCTTGGAGGACCTCGAATTCCGGGTACGGGTTGTATTGGCACGGAATTGTCGTATGGTCACAGTCCACCGGGCTGTAGTATCCTACACCGTACTGCAATTTCATGAATTCATAGTAAGGCCAAGGTTTGAGGGTGCCCTCCGACTGGTCGATAATTACTTTTTCAGCCGAGTATTCAAAGACTACGCCGCCAGCAAACTGTTCCGTGTACTCTGGTGAGTACAAGGCATCCACTTGGAGCCAATTTCGTTGTGCTTCAAACTCTCCTATTGAGGCAAAACGTTCACGACAGCCATACTCCGCAATCACCACAGGAACAGGTAGGTTCAAGCTTTCAAAGTCCTGTCGTAATTGGATCCATCCAGATAGTTGATCGACTGACGTAGCACTTGGATCACAATGCTGGTATGCATTTAGACCGTACCATGCCGTGTTTTCAAGAGTATCACTTGGATCGGTTCGACAGTTGAAATACAAGGCTTGTACCTGCCGTTGGTTGTCCCAATTGACCATACCGATGGGAACCTGACGAGGGAGGATTGACAACGGATTTTCACTGCAGGTAGCCACGTAAGATCGCATGTCTCGAAGGAACTTCTTCTGACAAGCCGCATTGATCTCAGGCTGCTGGTCACGCGCATATAATGTCACTTCATTTCCAGCAGAGAACAGCAACAAATTCGAATACTTGGAGAACTCGTTAATGATCCATTGACCTCGTTGTTTCAGAGCGGTAGGGTAGCAAGAGGGCGCTTCATTAGGGCCAATTCCACAGTTTTCGCAATCGGCCAACAAGCCGATAATGACATAGATTCCCGCTTCTTGTAGGGCGCACATAAAGTTATCATGATTCCGACTGGGGTCGACGGCGTAGATACGAATAGTGTTTACTCCGAGTCGTCGCAAATACTCGATATCGGCTTCCCAAAGATCTCGGTACTCGTCCGTAAAAAAGTCCACAGAATTGCTTAGTACTGCTAAATCTCCATCGTTAGGGCGAGGATAGTATGCAATGCCTTTGATTGGAAAATATTCTCCAGTGACCGAATGGAAGAATCGTTTTCCTTTTTGGATCACCGGATCGAGCGTCACGGTCGGGCACTGCACATAATATTGTGGTTGCTGTTGTGCATATGCAGTTATAATCATCTGGTGTTGCGTCGCGAGGAGGAGGAGGGGTAGAGGAGAGGTCAACAACCTCAAAAGTAGTAAAGCGCTGGCAGCAAACGTCGTCCGACCTTTCATGGTGTCAATGTTGAGCAAGCGACTACAAAAGCGACTACTACTTTGTTAGCAGAAAAATAGCCTGCTTTCACAACTCGATCGCACCTCTTGAAAGTTGTTGTCGTCCGACGACAAGATCAATTTTATTTTTTATAAACGAAATCGTCTAGTAGTATCGTCCGCCTTTCTACTAGCTATCAGTTAGTTTGTGGTGAGAATGATCGATGACGTGCGACCGACCCGCATATGTATGCATTCGGAAGACAGCAAAAGGCATAATTATTGGGAACGCTTTCCTGGATCGTGGATTTGCATTTTTACATGTGGGTCATTGACTCATCGGACCTTTTGATTGGGAAATAATTGACATGTCGGCCAGATGCAACGTCATTCGTCTGTGCGACCTTCCGTCTGTCCGCTCGCACACAAGCGCACGCGCACAACGACGAGCTCGCCGCCGCCGCCGCACACGTCAGTTCTTTTTCGTTTCGACCAGCATCACGCGACATCCATCCAACACGCCGATGAATATTCTTCTTCTCTTCCCTTTTTTTCGTTAGCCATTATTATATGCGCTTGTCGTTGTCATCAAAAACTGACCGACCATAATTCATTCCCAATAACCTGCTTCATCGATGAACAACAAGCGATCCTAACAGAAGCTCCGCTCCTACTATAGCTATACTACTAGTAGTACTCGTCGAGAAAGAAGAAAAATAATGAAATCCACAAGAACAAGGAATTGCCGGAATTTCGCCCATTGGCGAGCTGCCCCTCTTGGCGCACCCCAGCATGTTCTGCTGCTGCTTCTATTCCTCCTGTCGACGGTTGTGGATTATACGAATGCTTTTGGAGTTGTTGTAGGGCGGGCGACAGCACCACCAGCACTGTCAGCATTCTCCAATAAAGAAGTCTTTCTAGGCATGATGACGACCGCCGATGGTGGTGGTGGTGGTGGTGATTCCACCACCACCACCTCGTCCAGCATGACGGAAATCATTGCCGAGGCAGTCGATGGAGACATTCTCTACACGGACGCCTTTTTGAAAACTGAAATCGATGCTGTAGTGGATGAAACAGACAAGCTTCTTGTAAGTGCAATGATGATGTCCTCCCACAAAATAAGAAAAACAAAATCACAATCACCATTACAATCATCACCATCACAACCATTGTCCTCAGGCAACAATAATCTGCTGGAACTACTACTAGACGAGTCGGTCTATCCTTGCTCCCCACCGTTGACGTTTTCCAAGTACTTGACCATGCAGGTATTCCTTCTTGAATCGGTTGTTGTTGTTGTTGGTGGTGTTGTTGCCTGCGTGATGAGGATGTTGTTGTTGCTGTTGTTCGTCCTCGTCATCATCCAATCTTGAATTTGACTGACTCCATTCTTTTTTATATTTGGTTTCTTTCTTTCTTTCTTTCTTTCTTTCTTTCTTGTCAATTTTGGGCTTGCTTCGACGACTTTGGTTGCTATATATACGTTTACCGTAGAGCAAACGAGTACCCGTCGCAATTCGTTATTCCGCAGATGCCGGAATGAAACCTTACTTTTTGACAGTCGCCAAGAGATTGAAAGAGAAACATCCGGATGTTATTCTTGACAAGGTCATTTTGCCCAAAATCGAAGGAGGAGGAATAGGAGGAGATCATGGAGGGGGAGGTTCTCATCAAGGAGGAGCTAATCGAGGAAACAATCCCATCTTTGAAGTCATGGTCGATGGAAAAGTGGTAATACCGACCGTCGGGAAAAAGGATCGAGATGGGATGGGGGGGCATATCATCTTTGTCAGTATGCAAGAGCTGGACTTGGCCATTTCGCGGGCCCGAAGGCGGCGACGACCCTCGACCGTGTACGGAGAAGAAGAAGCCAATGTCCGACTGGAAATCCTCAAAGCCAAAGCGGCGGCCGTCATGGCGGGTCCTCCAAAAAGTTCTCAAAAGGTCTCGCATAAACATTCCAAGGACTAAAAGTAGTAGTAGTACTAGTAGTACTAGTTGTTGAGTAGAACAAGACGTTTAGTGACTACTACTACTACTTCTTCTTCTACTATCGACGTGGGAAAAGGATTATAAGAAACTACTATGATTTAGTTTGAAGAACATTCTACTACTAGTAAGGATAGTATAGGCACGCGTCCCTATTACTAGTAGTAGATTATGACCTATTATTATTTGTGGAAACCCAAAAGATTTTACGACGTCCTAGGAGTATACCGTACAACAGTACAGTACGGTACAGTACAGTACATTAGACTCGTAGTCTCTATACTACTGTATGCTTGACAAGTATCGTCTCCCAGTGTCTTCCTCCATGTCCATCGTCGATTTCGTGGTGAGCAGCCCAAAGAACCCGCTGCATCTTTTCTGGAACATCGACGTTACCATCTCGGATCAAGTACTCCAGGAAATTGTCCAAAAAAGCAGAATCGAAAATATACCAGCGTTCCCACAACCCGCCGTCCACTGGAGAACCTCCTTCTGATAGATTGATCTCCTCTACGGACAGCTGCTCTCTGGCGCATGGAAGTGCAAACAGGCGACGGAACGCCTCCCACATGTCGTCAGTGGTGCATTTGTCGGGCGACATGCAAGAAGCATATACTGGTCCGAAATTGTCGGGCTCTCGTCCACTTGCTCCAGGAATCAAATGACTCATGTCATACCATGCCTTGATGGGTCCGGTAGTACGACCATTTCGAATCTTTTGTTTCAAACTTTCCACTTTGTGCGACGAAGTAAGATCCAATCGCAGCACTTCGGTATGACTTTGCCAGCCGCCTGCCATGACTGCTTCTGAGATGTTAGTAGTTAGCACTTCTTCTTCTTCTTCCTGCTGTTGCTGTTCCTTTATATTCCTCCTTCTGCCTCCAGAATCAGTACCTCGTAATAAGTCAAGTAGTAGTATTATAGTCGTATAATAATCCACAATGAAATTGAAAATTATGATACATGCGCTGATGTGGAGAGGAAGCCGTATTATTGGCGGCATGCTGTTTTTGTCGTGATGGTACAAAGTGAGAACCCTCTGAGCGAGCTGTTGTTATCTGCCACCAAAATAAAGCAGCGTAGTAATAGTTAGTACAACCTACTTTTGGTAATAAAATGTCACTGTTCGCATTCATGAATTTTGAGGATGGGATTGATCGCAATAATGCATGCATGGGCAGTCGAGGATAGAATGTTCTTCGTATGAGAAGAACCGCGACGATCGACCGTCCGTCGATTTATTTTCGGTCAGCGATCCCCCTCTCTGTTCAGCTCATCATCTAATATCATATCTACTTGGACGTGCGCAAACTCAATACAATTTACGCACTTGCGGTGTGCGAGGATCGATCCTCAGCCAGCTCCTCCTGCTCCTCTGCTATGGTTCCAATATAGTAGTACGTATTACTATTGAATCATCGTTTTGTTGTTGCCGTCGTCATCATCACAAAGGAACCGGTGCGCTGTATCTTTCTTTCTTTCTTTCTTTCTAGGTGCGATGGAGGAGGACATTCTCTGGTATAGTAGAGGCTTGACTAATAATGCGAAACCCTCACCGCAGCGCCATGGTCCACAACAAACGTCATTCTTCTTCATATCTCGTTTTGAAGAAGAAATAATGAGAAGCGCATAAAGGAGAAAGACGTCAGTCCCGTGAGAGGGGGAGTCGTGGCGCGAAACCATAGACTCAGCGACTCATAACCTAAAAATTGGCGCCACAAGGGGAAAAAATCCATCATACCTGTGTAGTAGTAGTTGTCTCTACTACTGTACTACTACTACTACTACTGCTACTACAATAGCTATACCACTGTATGCTTGACAATTATCGTTTCCCAGTGCCCTCCATGTTCATCGTCATGTTCATGGGCAGCCCAAAGAACACGTTTCATCCCTTCTGGCACATGATCATCCTCCTCGTCGTAGTAGTAGAGGAGGACGTGGTCCCCCCCATCATTATTCTCCCGCTGTTGCTGTTGCTGTTGTTGTTGCTGATGTAGCAAGTCCTGTAAGAAATGATGCACCAGAGATGAATTGAAAATGTACCATCGTTCCCACATTCCCCCTTCTGCTGGATGCTGATGACTATGACTATTCGTACCACCACCACCAGCACCACCTAATACTCCTCCCTTCTCGGATGATGATGATGATAGATCAATCTCTACCAAAGACAGACTTTCCTTGGCGTTGGGAAGGGAAAACAGCTTGCGGAATGCCTCCCACATGTCGTCCGTCGTGCAGTTGGGGGGCGATACACAACAAGCGTAAAGAGGCCCAAAGTCGTCGTCGTCGTCGTCGCCGTGCGCCGCATCATCATGATCTCGAGGAGTTTCTTCTTCTTGACTTCGTCTTCTTGTTGTTGTCTGTATGTGGTGGTTCTTTGCTCGTCCTGGTGCTGCAGCAGGATGGTGATGATGATGATTCGACAAATCAATCCTCATATCGTGCCACGCTTCTTGTTGTTGCTGCTGGTGGACGATGGGGCCGATATTACGATTTTTTCCTCGAATCTCGGATTTCAAAGTTTCCACTTCATGCCACGAAGTGAGATCCAAACGGAGCACTTCGGTATGACTTTGCCAACAATGATGATGATTTCTTCTTGTTTGTTGCATGGAGGATACTAGTAGTAGTACTAGGAGCAGCGGCCCTATATCATTTCTCCTCTGGCGGAATGTAGTACGTACCAGTATTATTAGTAGTTGGTCAGTCGTAATGATTCATCAATGAATGACACTTTATGTCAATCAATGATGGCAGCGACAGCGTAGGCGTCGTCGTTGTTGTTGTTGTTGTTGTTGTTGTTGTGTGTTGGATGCGTTTTATGTTCGTGATATGGTGCTGCGAGAAATAAATAATGAGAACCCTTATTCAATCTCCGCGCGGCGAGTGTTGTTACCACGATCGGAGTCCCGTCTGAGGCGGGTCAGTCAGTCGTGGCGCGAGTGGACTGACTGACTGACTGACTGACTGACTGACTGACTGACTGACTGACTGACTGACTTACGACCACAGTAGCTCATAACCTGTGGGTGACGACCGATGACAATGCTTCTTTTGTTCATTGATGTGTGGCGCGAGAAGCAGCATCAGATAGAAAAAAAAAACACAAAACCTTCCCGCATGTATGTATCTGTGGGCACAAACTTCTTGTGGAACGCTCCTCTTCCATACATATTGCTTCTTTGCTACCGGTATTATAGTCAATATAGAAGAGATTAAACCAACAAGATGACTGCAGAAGCGCATGACAAAGAAACCAAAGAAGATCCTCCGGTTCTTGCTGGTGAGGATGATGACGATGATGATGACGACGATGACGACGATGAGCAGGAAGATGGAGGTGGCGGCGACGTTACTGCTGCCAAGAAGAAGAAGCGCAAAAAGAAAAAGAAGAAAAAGAAAAAGGCGGCGGCTGGAAACGGTGCTGCCGCAGCCCCCCCTGGTGGTGGTGTGGTGATCAAGGAGCCGTGTCAAAAGCCTCCTCATTTGGGTCTCAAACCGACTGCCTTTACGGATGCACATGTCAAATATGGACAAACTACGATTCCTACGATTCCCGTCGCACAGCTCTTTCAAGGCAAAGAATACCCCATTGGTGAGATTCAACCTCATGCCTTGGCATCGCAGACGTATCGAGAAACGTCCGAAGAAGTTCGGGCTCGCGATCGGATGATGGAAGATTTGTATTCCAAGGTACGATTGGGTTCGGAAGTGCATCGACAGGTACGAAACTTTGCCCAATCGATTTGCAAGCCGGGCATTGAATTGGCCGATATGTGTACGCAACTGGAAAATAAGAATCGCGAATTGGTACAAGAACGTGGATTGGAACAAGGCATTGCCTTTCCGACGGGTTGTAGTTTGAATCATGTCGCCGCACATTATACTCCGAATGTCGGCGATAAGACAGTGTTGGGATATGACGATGTCATGAAGGTGGATTTTGGAGTGCACGTCGAAGGAAGAATCATTGATAGTGCCTGGACGGTTTCCTTCAATCCCAAGTATGACAATTTGTTAAAGGCGGTACAAGAAGCGACGGATGCAGGTATTCGTGCTTCGGGTATCGATGTTCGTTTGTGTGATATTGGAGAAGAAATTCAAGAAGTTATGGAAAGTTACGAAGTCGAATTGAATGGCAAGACGGAACAAGTCAAGGCGATTCGCAATTTGAACGGACATTCGATCGGTCCCTATCAAATCCATGCCGGCAAGACGGTCCCCATCATCAAGGGTGGATGTGAGGAATCCATCAAGATGGAAGAAGGAGAGATTTATGCCATTGAAACCTTTGGAAGTACCGGACGGGGTTATGTCATTGAAGATATGGAATGCAGTCATTACATGAAAAATTTCGATTGTCCTCATGTTCCCCTTCGTATGCAGTCCTCCAAGCGTCTCTTGAGTCATATCAACAAGACCTTTGGCACACTTGCCTTTTGTCGGCGATGGCTGGAGCGGGAAGATGGAGGTTCCACCTTTATCCATCCCACAGGTGCCAAACAAGAAAAGTACATGGGCGCTCTCAAGAATCTATGCGATGTGGGAGTCATCCAACCGTATCCCCCCCTTTGTGATACCAAGGGCTGCTATACGGCACAGTACGAGCATACCATCGTCATGCGTCCTACCTGCAAGGAAGTAGTGAGCCGAGGGGATGACTACTAACTCAAGTTGTCATTGCTGTTGATGCTGTTGTTGTTGTTGATGATGATGACGATGATGATACTGATGATGATGATGATGATGATGATGGGCAGTACCAGAAAACAAGGGAAGAGAATGATTCCATGAATCATTCATGCATACGAGCTATCACTAAACTACTTTACATTCCACCGACGAATAAAAGAAATAATCACGAATACATACATAATCAATTGCTACTACTAGTAGCTAGCTAGCTAGCTAGCTAGAGAGTACAGAGGACAGTCTTTCTTGCCACTCTGTCAACAAGTTCTTCTTTGTCTTCCTGCCAGGATGATAGTCCGGCACCACCATAATGTTGACATACAAGAGAGGTTTGCTTTGGAAGATTCTTCGAACCCAATAAACTCCCTACCTCTAGAGTAATTGTATACTACAATTTTCTTGGCTCTAACTCTCTACCTAGAGTGAATATATACTACAATTGTATCGCTCTTCTTCAGGCCCTACTAGCTAGCAGCCGTCGCCTGTCGTGCTTGTCTTTGCTGCTGCTGTTGCTGCTGCTGGAGACGTCTTCTTCGTCTTGCTTGGTTGGCCTTCCACAAATATTGAACGACTCTTGAGGAGGAGGAGGAGGATGATAATTCACCACTACCGTCATGGTGATGTTGACGGTGTCGACGCACCACTTGTTTATAGAGTGCAGCATACAAGACTCGTTTGTGTTGAGAGAGTCGAGCGGAAATGCCACGACGAAGATGTTCCGTCCAAGCCGTCCACATCCACCCAAAGGACAAGAGTGCACCAGTCAAAGGACTAGTAGTACCTCCCGTTGAAAACCTCCCGAAAAATTTCGCAACAGTGGGAGTAGTAGTAGCCGGTCTGGGGGAGGAAGGCGAAGTACTAAGAGAAGGAGCAAGTTCTGCGGTCGTACTTGTACTAGTCTCGATACAGTTCTTCTTCGTGTAGCTGTTGCTGATGTTTTCCGTTTGGATATTAGCAATGCTGTTGCCCTCGTTCCACGAAACAGTATTGGTTTCACCATAAGAATATGGACGAATCTCCATAAGAGGCGGAGCGAGCACACAATCATTCTCGGCGAGGACGTCGACAACTTGATTTCGTCCCACATCTGTCTTGACGGAAGTCACGGGACTCGTCGTCGTCGAAATGCCACGACGAAGAGGTTCCGTCCAGATCGTCCATAATCCAAGGTACAAGAGCGCACTCATGGTACAATCCACACTTCCAGCTCCCATGCTGTGGATGTACTTGGTACCCAGTACCGATAACATACCTCCGGCCCAAAAACTCGCCGTGAGTTTGGCAAAGATGGGAAGTTTGTACGCATTCTCAGTATTGCCGCGGGCCATTTGTCCCAATATGCTTCCAATATCCGATGTCATACCTGACATGTGAGAAGTCCTCAAGAGATTGCCCGAGAGTAAATGACTCGTGAAGGAATTTTGCAATCCCAATACAAACGCCAAGAGACAGAACGTGGTGGGAACAGAAAATGTAGCAGCTGCTGCTGGTCCACCCGTATGGGCCTCCAAGAGAATCATGATACAACCAGCGAGTAGAAGCGGTGAAGATTGAATCCATGAGAGATGCAGAACATCCATAGGAGCTCCTTCTGGGTTCAATACGCCATTGACGAACGAGCCGAGCATATAGCATACGGTAGTGAAAAGAACGGCGAAGAGTGCCGTAGGATCCAAGGTGGATGAAAAGGCCACGGCCGAAGTCGTGTAGGTTCCAGTGACGGCTGCGACGCTACTCACTCCGCCCAAAATGCCCGACAACCCCAAGCCGTTCAAAAAGCCGCCGTTCATCGCCAATATACATCCCAGATTGATCACTGCCAAGGGAGGAGCTTCTGTGGCAGTACTTTTACTGCTGGTCTCGATATTTTTCTTGCTGTCGTTTTCTGCTTTGATAGTGTTGTTGCTGTCGTTCGATGAAACAATGCTGGTGGCTAATATTGCTGGAGGAGAGTAAGAGGCTATTTGGAGGGTTTCCGCCGCGTCTTTTGTTGCTTCACCATAATACGGACGACTCCTCAACAGGAGGGGAACCTGGAGATACTCATGCTCGACGTCCACTCTGTTCCGCCTATACTCGGTTTTGACAGAAGTCACAGGACGTGGCGAATAACATCTTGATCCTCCTGCTCTGCTCGCTTGCTGGTGCTGCTGGTGGAGACCTGTTACGCCAAAAGAAGCGATACCGGAAGAGGCCACCCACAAGACCACCACCAACACCGAAAGGTAATACAGGTAGCTACTCGATCGTTGCATCCTTCTGTTATATTGAAAAGCGATGCGATGATGATTCCGATTTCCGATGCTTTTGTTCAATAACGTATGTACGTGATGCATCAATGAAAACTGAAAAAAGTGCGACTTGATCGTGCAATAAGACCCGACAAAAAGGCCCATAAATAAGAACCACGACTTCCTCGCCTCGTTCTCATCATTCCTGCGTGGACGGAGTGGCAAAGCGAAGGACAAAGTGCCGTTGGCATTTGCTTCGTCGTAATTCTGCATTTGCAATTTCGAATTTTGGTTGGTTCAAAGCATTCGCTGAAACGCATTCGACGTCATCTTGTCCGGTTTCGCCGGGCGGGCCGGCGAATACGCACGACGCACGGTATCTTTGACGCGCTTATTGCATTATATCATAGGTCTACAACTACTGTAGAGGTTATTGAGGAGTCTAAGAATAATGCGACATGCGACGCCCTTTTTGGTAGATTTGCAGAACCAGATGGGAACGATGACGATGAGGAAAACCGTCACGGTTCCCGTGCTACTACTAGTAGCCGCGATCGCCTCCTCCCTCGCATCATGGTACTTCTTGTGCCAATTCTTAGACCGTCCCATCACCCTAATTATTTGGACCCCTCGAGATCGTTTCTGGAAACACCTCTCCCGCGACCATCTCGGATCCATCCACACGGCCGAGTTGACCCAGATCGCCGCCTGCTTTGACCCTGCTCGCCACTACATTTTGCATGACCTTCAACCGCCGCCCAGCGCCATCGCTTCGCCCCAGATCATCAACAATATCACCGATCCTTCCTCGCAGACCGTACTCCTCGTGCAGATCCATTCGGCGCTGTCCCCACTGCAGGCTGCCGCGCTCATCCAAGCCCTCTCCTCCTGTACCTTGCAACATTTTCCTGAATTCTACGAACACCGCAGCTTTGACGATGCTGGTGGTGGTAACGATGTCACTTTTCTGTCACCACTTCTGTTGCAGCTGTTCCTACCCGAGGTCGCTGCCCGCGTTCAACAGATCAACCAGCTAGCGCATTATTCGGCGTCTTGGTCGTCACCCGCGATCGCCGAATGTGGTCTACGAACCTCGGAATACCTCGAATGTGGTGGTAATTTCCGTTCGTTACTAGTAGTAGAAGGAAACTCTAGTACTAGTAGAGACATTATATTACAAGTGTGTCGGTTCTTGTTTACGCCCGAGCTGCTGCTGCTGCTGCTGCTACTACTGGAGTCGTCAGTCGTCTTCATTGTCTGGCTTGGGATTGTTCCTTCCAAGAATGATACTACTATTGGAGCACTCCCCACGAGGACGACGACGACGACGACGAGGACAAGTAGGAGTGCTGATCCTCAGGGCGGTGGTGGTGTCGGCCACGACGCATGCTGGCTATCACTACTTGTGGATACAGCAGGCGTTTCGCGCACAGCAAAAGAGGAGAGGAGATTCGAGCGGAAATGCCACGCCGAAGAGGTTCCGTCCAAGCCGTCCATAATCCAAAGTACAAGAGCGCACTCAAAGCGCAACCGATCGGTCCAGCGGCTGATGATGCTGCTGCTGTAGTACCACCACTCATGGTCGACAGGATGTATTTGGTACCCGATACCGACAGCATACCTCCGGCCCAAAAGCTCGCCGTGAGTTTGGCAAAGATGGGAAGTTTGTAGGCATTGGCCGTATTGCCACGGACAACTTGTCCCAATACGCTTCCAATATCGGACGTCATACCCGACATGTGAGTCGTCCTCAAGAGATTGCCCGAGAGTAAATGACTCGTAAAGGAATTTTGTAATCCCAAAGCAAAAGTCAAGAGACAAAACGTTCTGGAAACCGAAGGAGTAGTAGTAGTAGAAAGAGTATTGGCCAAGAGCACCATGAGACTACCAGCCAGTAGTAGAGGCGAGGATTGGACCCAAGAGAGATTCATGACATCCATAGGAGCTCCTTCTGGGTTCAATACACCGTTGGTGAACGATCCAAGCATGTAGCACAAGGGAGCGGAGAGAACGGTCAGGAGTGCCGCTGGGTTCGATGAAAAGGCAACCGCCGAGCTTGTAAATGTTCCCGTGACGGCTGCGACGCTACCTGCCCTGCCCAAAATGCCCGACAAACCCAAGCCGTTCAAAAAGCCAGCGTTCATCGCCAAGGCACATCCCAGTTTCATGACTGCCGAAGGAGGAACTTTTGTTGTCGTGCCGCTGCTGGTGGTGGTGGTGGTGCTGCCGCTGCTGGTGGTGGAGGTAGTAGAAGCTGTTGCTATAGTAGAAGAAAGAGGAACCTCTGTCTTCTCCTTCTTGCTGTTTTCTGCTTGGATTCTCTGCTTGAAGTCGTCGTTCAAAGAATCAATGGTGGTTAGTAATATCGTGGGAGAATAAGAGATGATTTTGATCGTTTTTGCGTCTTTGTTGGCATCGAACGGAATCAAAAGAGGAGCGGCTTGGTGAAGAAGATAGTCATCGTGCTCGACCACCACGTCGACTAGTAGTCCAGCACGGTGCTGGCTTCGCTCCTTATTGTTGAAGCCTGTTTGTTGTTGGACCGGCGAAGCCACGGCACGTGGCGAATAACATCTGGATCGCGAGCTGCTTGTGTAATAGACGTTCCGTTGCTGGTTGTTCTTGTTGTTGTTCTTGTTGTTGTGAGAATTGGAGTTGCCGACATGGAGACCTCGTACGCCAAGAGTGTTAATATCAGCGGAGGCCAGCAGCCACAGGAGCGCCACTAGAAAGGAAAGATAATTTCCACTCGAGCGTTGCATCTTGTTTCTGTTATCATTGATTTTGATTTTGATATATATTGATTGTGTGGGGATACAAACGATACTTGCTCTCAAAGTGAAAAAAGAAAGAGCAGTAGCAGTAACACAATCGATTGGAAGACCGCGATGGAAAAAAATGAAAAAGTGGCCGAAATTCACGCACTATTACTCGTAGTCTTATTCTTGTTGAGAGAACCGACCCGGCGAAAAAGAGCCCAAAGCGTTCGTGGAGTCGCACGAACGTTGCACCTTCATCACTACTTCGCCAATCTTTACTACCGGCACGTTGCACGTTCAGCAGGTACACACGATACTGTAGTACCGGTAGTTACAGTGCCGGTAGGTGGCGTTTGGCGCTTCTTCGAATTTCTGCACTTGCGTTTTCCATTTTGGTTGGCTGGTAGAGAAATAATCAACGTCATTGTGGATCCATGTAGCCAATCAAAATAGACCATGACATCATCGTCTCTCGCATTTTAGAATTCCGCCATATTCAAATTCTGCCTTATTCAAATTCCACGTGCCATACTATGCTACTAGAGTGGGCCGCGTGGCGTGGGCTGGTCTGCGTCAGTCCCAAATCATCAATCGTGAGTGAGATCAAATAATGATCCACACGACTGCTTCGACGAAATAGTTTGGTCTGGCCACCCATCCGCCTCAAAATTCCGTAGAGCTTACAGTACGTCATCAAGCCAAAAGCTCCATCCAACACCGACCGCAACTTATTGCGTCGCTCGACTACAGTACTACTAGCTACTAGTAGCAGTAGTAGTAGCTACCGGTAGAGGATAGAGGAGTGAAGTGTGCTTCCTGATTGCTGTTCATCATCGAGTCGTCGTTTCTTGCATTGCATCCCATAGAATCGCATCCCATAGAATCGAATCCGTGGACAAGAGACAAGAAGTATAGTAGAACCATACGTACGTAGTTAATCCTGCGTCTCCCCCTGCTGACAGCAGACTACCGCATCATGTCGAACAATAACAACAACAATAACAACACCACCAACAACAAAAGCAATGCCACAGCCAGCCCTCCTTCGACCGAAGATGTCTTGAATGTCAATGTGGGAATCTTGGGACATGTCGATAGCGGTGCGTACAATATTACACTACTATTACTGCTTTCGTAGTACACTACTATTGTCTCCTCTCAACCATATACCGCACCATATATTCTCATATTCTCATATTCTCATCCTCCTTTCATGTTGTGTTCTATACTACTCTTCTCTTGCAAACCATATTATAATATGATATGATATGATATAATATGATATGCCATCACCATCACCACCACCTTGCCACCACCACGACCCATTCGCGTTCTTGTACTACTACTACTACTACTATTATAACAACAGGCAAAACGTCTTTGGTCAAGACACTCAGTACGTTGTTAAGTACAGCAGCCTTGGACAAATCGAAAGAAAGTCGTCAACGGGGCATGACGTTAGATTTGGGGTTTTCGTGTTTCTTTTTGGAACTCCCCGAACATTTACAAAAAATCTATCCCGAAAAGAAACAATTGCAAATGACATTGGTCGATTGTCCCGGACATGCCTCACTGATTCGAACCATTATTGGAGGCGCTCAAATTATTGACATGGTATTGTTGGTCGTCGATGCCTACAAGGGATGGCAAGCCCAAACGACGGAATGTTTGGTACTGGCCGAATTGACCAGTCCCCATTTAGTCGTCGCATTGAACAAAGTGGACATGTTTCCCGAAAAGGAACGAGAAGAACGATTGAAAGAAGCCGAACAAAAAGTGCGCCGTCGATTGGCCAAATCCCGATTTCCCAATGCACTCATGGTCGGTGTCTCGGCTTGTATTGGAGGAGAAAAGGTGGCAGCGGCTACTAGTAGTAGTAGTAGTACTACTACTACTATTGGATCATCTTTGGCAGCTTCATCCAGCATGGACGGTAGCAATACTGTCAATCCGACCTATAATATTGACATTTTGGTACAGACCCTTCAGAAATCTCTTCCAGCACCCAAACGACAACCCGGCAATTCTTCTTTTTATTTCGCCATTGATCATTGTTTCCCCATCAAGGGCATGGGAACCGTCTTGACGGGAACGTGTTTGAGTGGGTCGGTCAAGGTCAATGATACGATTGAATTCCCGACCTTGGGTCGTTTGGAACGGAAAATCAAATCCATGCAAATGTTCAAACGTAAAACACAACAAATCCAACAAGGCGATCGAGCGGGAATTTGCGTCTCGTCGTTGGATTCCAATTTATTGGAACGGGGGATTTGCGCCAAGCCCGGGACGGTGAAACTGCTCAAGGGTGCGATTGCATTGGTGCGCAAAATCCCCTACTTTCCACCAGGTCGATTGAAGAATGGTTCCAAATTTCACATCAGTGTGGGCCATACGACTCTCATGGCGACGGTGACCTTTTGGGGAGCCCGAGAATTATTGGAACAACAAAAACAAAAACAACAAAAGGAAAAGGAAAATCAAGACAATGCCAATGACAAAGAAGGAGGAGAAGAAGAAGAAGAAGATCGAAATGTCGATGGATCAGCCTTGGGAGGAGATGCGGATCGAGCAGGATTGCCATATTTGAAATTTGATTGGAATCAAGACTTTTTACAACAAGATCATTTGCTGGAGTCCTTATTGGACGCCGATGAAACAGCATCGTCGTCTCCGACCGAAGGAGGAGAGCCAATACCGGCGACGGCTGCTTCGGCTATGCCTTCATCAGCAGCATCTTCCTCCTCCTCCAGCAACAAGAAAGATTCTTCACTTTTGCATTGGGCAGTGTTGGACTTTCAATCTCCTGTCTATTGTCCATTGAATTCCTTGGTGATTGGATCTCGTTTGGATCATGCCGTCGAAAACAGTGGCGTTTCAAATGCTGCCACCACTTCTAATACCTCAGATGCTAGTAGTAGTACCACCACGGCATCGTCGTGTCGTTTAGCCTTTTGTGGTCGATTGGTAACTCCCATGGATCCGACCAAGGACTTTTCACGAATACGTTGGTATTCTCCCAAAGAACGTCGCGGTGTCATTTCTCGTTTGGGCGATCCTCATCAACGCCAAGACGATGGCAAAATTGTCCGTTACGAAGTCTTTGGAACGGATCTATTTAAAAAGGAAACGCTGTTGAAGCCATTTTTGGGAATGAAACTGGTCACTCATCCCCAAGGTGATATTGGTGAATTGAAATCGGCCTTTGGTACGTCGGGCAAGTTTCGAATTTACTTTCCGGCCGGAACGACGGCCCGGGAAGGAGACGTCTTGATCATGCCCTTTAAACGATTCGTTCATGATGCCGAAAAGAAGATGCGACAAGAAGATTTGATTTTGCCGAAAGCTCGTCCGGGAAGTCGTGTCGAAACGACCAAGAGCAAAAACAAGAACAACAAGGCAAATGCTAATAGTAGTGGTGGTAACAGTTCCAAAAACAAGCCCGAAGCGACCGGGCAAATCGAAAAGGTCAAGGGCGACAAGTTGGAGAATGGCAAGTATCCTCAAGCCATCGTGGCGGGGTTTTTCAAACCAGAAGACGATATTCGAGAACGAGTCGGTCAAGTAGTCAAGATTCCTTCCACGGGAGAGCAAGGTGCGATTGCAGGAGCGTTTGGCAAGGCTGGAAAATGCAAAGTATCCTTTGAGGAGGGTATTTCGGCCGAACCCGGATCCAAAGCAGAGCTACTACCCAAACAACAACAACAAGAGACGTAGCATCATCTCAAGTACGAGTTGAGTAGGAGGAGTGTTAATACAACAGCCATCCTTATTATTTGCTTTTGCTTTGCTTTGATCTATTATAGGCAGTATGACTAGAAGAGAAAACAGCAAGGATTGACCAAACTACAAGAACAAAGAGCAGACACTGCTATGGCTTGATGTATGTTGTCGATATTTCTATGCATGTTAATTCTTATTGACGATCTCCTCCTCGATGATGACGGTGATCATTACTATTTGTTTGCCATCACCGCATTCTTCAGCGGCAGTGGGAGCCAACAGAGCCGCTCGAATGATTGAATCAATCAGTCATTTTTTCTTTCTCTTTGGTTTCCTTTTCCTTTTTTATTTTTTACTTATTGGGGTGCGACGACAACATTCTTCTTTCCAATGCGGGGTGGTTCAGCAACAGCAGCAGCATTCTTCTTTCTCCTGGTTCCTGGTTTTTGCTTGCTTGGTTTCAGATACCCTTGGCGACGATGTCGATCAGGTTCTTGGTCATTTCCACCTCCTTCTCAAAGAACTCGTCGAGATCGTCATGCTCCTGGTAGTCCAAGGTGAAGACGTTGTCCTTGAGCTCGATGAGATGAGCTTCGGTATCCAGATGATACAAGGTCTTGACCGGGGTTTCCTGGCAAGTGGACCCGTAGTCGGCTTCGACAAAGGCGCCAGCACCAGCACCATCGCTGGAGTACACAAAATACTCATCGCTAACGACAACGTTCGGCGCAAGGCGACACATGCGATCCTTTTGGCTTCCATCAAACTTGTAGAAGCCGACGACTTTGCCTCCGAGAGAAACAACATCATTGAGCTCAATGTCCTCAATGGCCTTGAACGAACCATCTTGCATCTTGACGAGAGATTCCCCAGCAAAGTAGTCCTCGTACAAGAACAACGAATCTTGATTGAGGAGCTTGTCCTGGTGGAGACTTTTCACCTTGGCCAATGCCATTTCCTTCTCGATCTCGAAGAACTCGGGAATGATATCATGTTCGCTAAAGTCAGTGGCTACGATGCCGTTCTCGAACTCGATCACATGGTTCTTGGTCTCAATGTCGTAGACAAAGTTGGCATGCTCATTGCAAAGCTCCTCTGACTCGACGAGCAAGCTCTTGGCGGGTACGAATACACCTGCTTCTTGGTCCAGTACCATGTGCATCCTGGTCACGGCGAATTTGTCATCGATACGGCACAAGCCGGGGGCGGATTCTCCTTGAGCAAAGGTCACAACGGAGGTGACGAGACCGCCTTTGGCCACGTCATCGCCAATCTCAATGTCGGCAATGGCTTTGAGACTACCATCCGCCATCCGGACGGTTGTCTCCTCGGTAAAGCACAACTGGCTCCAAGATGGGACCGAGGATGGGACCAAGGATGGGACCGAGGATGGGACCGAGGATGGTTGGCTCGATGGAGCCGAAGTTGGCAGCTCGGCTTTTTCTTCGAGCAGAGAAACGAGCTTCTTCAATTCCTTGATGCTGGGGCCGTCTGGAAACATTTCACGGAGAACGGCCTCAAAATCGCGCTTACTTAGTTCTGGCGTTCCAGCTTCATTCAAGAAGTCTTTCAAGTTTTGCACATCGTCCGTTGTCAAGCCCAATTCCTCCCTGGCAAGTTGGTTTATCTCTAGCGTGAGAGCTTTTATTCGAGCGTCAATGTTGTGGCGGAGCTTCACTCTCTGTTCAAGGAGATCTTCTTCCAGCTTGGCTTCATCTTTAATCAGGGATAATAGCTCCATCAAGTCCTCGATATTGGCGTAGGCTGGAACTAATCCTTTGTTTTTCATTTCTTGGATCGCGTCCTCCCCTGGATCGAGTTGATCCAAGAGCTCTCCCAAGGCATGACGATACTCCTCCTCCTCAAACGGAAGTTGGGACGCCAAATCCCCGACAAGTTGGGCAATCTTTAGCCGGAGATTTGCCAATAGAGCCTCAATGATTTCGACGAGCTTCATTCTCTCTTCAAGGAGATCTTCGTTCAGCTTGGCTTCTTCTTCAAAGAAAGATATGATTGTTTTGGAAAGATTCTTCAAATCATCAATACTTGCATTTTGTGGAAAGAAACCTTTTTGTTGTTGATAGAGAAGATATTCCTCTAGCTCGTCCCGCTTAAGTTCTGCGGCTGCGTACGAGAACCTTCTCAAGGCGTCAGGATCGTCGGTCGCCACTGCAAAACCACCACCGAAAACGGCGTTCAGTTCTTTCTCGAGATTTGCCAATTTAGCTTGGAGAAGGGTGTTCATCGTTTTCTCGATATCAGCTAGTTTAGCTTCAATCTTGGCGATGTCGTCCATTCCCTTTTGCAGCTTGTTGTTGGGTGGTGATTTCAACCCTCTCTCGCCTGACGATCCTCCTCGTCCCAATTGACGCCCTTTTTGAGGAACACCTTCCGTACTATCATACTCCAAAACGCGGGGAAACATGGTCGAAGTCTGGTTGGTCAAATGACCGCTCACTGGCTGGCTCAATATAAAGCAGTAGTAGCCAAGCAAGAAGCACATCATCATGCCTACACCACCGCCAGATGATCGGAGAAAACAAGACGAACAAGAAGAAGACTGCATCGTCATAGTACTAGAACGAACAAGACAAGAAATGCCAAGGGTATCTTATGCGGAAGGTAAGCACAGTCAGTAGCAGAGCAACAGCATATCGTGATATCTGATGTTGTTGTGATCACTGCTTGTCTCATACTGGTTCGGTATGGATACGGCTGGTCGTCGCAGCATCATCTTTACCTTCCGTCTTTCTTGCCGCCCACCGACCTCGCTAACTCATTTTAATTCGATATCTGATGTTGTTGTGATCACTGCTTGTCTCATACTGGTTAGGTATGGATACGGCGGTGTGGATGACGCGGTATGGATACTGGATACACGGTACCTGGTATCTCTGCGGTATTGTACCTGTAGAACTGTTTCAGCTGTTTTCTTATCGTACTGAAGGAGGGAGGGTTTTTATTTTGGTCCAATGATAGTCTTCCACGTGTTCGGTCAAAAAATGGGATCCTTCGCCTCCAGAGTGCTCCAGTAATAGTAGCTACTGTACCGGTATTGGAGTACTGGTACTGTACCGTAACTTCGAATGCAAAGTATCCTTTGAGGAGAGTATTTCGGCCGAACCCGGAGCCAAAGCGGAGTTACTACCCAAACAACAACAACAAGAGCCGTAGCATCATCTCAAGTACGAGTAGAGTAGGAGGAGTATTAATACAACAGCCATCCTTATTATTTGCTTTTGCTTTGATCTGTATTATAGCAGATAGTATGATGACTACGGTTCCAGTGGAAGGGTCGCCGCTGAGGATCCATCCGTACTCGAGGCGTTGGGCATTCCTCCTTCCTCGTCATCCGATAGTACTACATCTGATTTGTCAAGTGGAATTGTCGTTGTCAGTGGCAGGGGAGCCATTTCCTCTGTTATTTCGTCTACTGCAGCACTACTTGCCACTGCTGCTGCTGCTGCTGCATTTCTGGGATACCAGACAATCAACAAGACTTGAATGACACCCAGCAGGGCTCCTAATCCATTGGGGACATAGACAAATGGATCCAGGACGGCCAATCCGTAGGCCATCCAAAAGGTCCCATTCAACGTATTGGTGACCATGGTCCGAATATGAATACTGGCGGAATGCTTTTGCGTCATGACCGTCACAATGGTCGAAAGAGGCGCGCCATAGAAAAAGACGAGATTCAAATTGACCAAACTTCCTACCAGGATTTGTCGTGTGATCGATGTAAAGGAGGTCAGAGTAAAGCCCAATATCGATATACATATCGTCCATATCGTGACAATGCACAAGACCAGAGTTTCATGGGGAGCCGGCGCCGGAGTCGTTTGAGACGTCACATTCCATACGATGGTCGCCCAATCTTTCGCTGTTGTAGTAGCAGCAGTAGTAGCAGCAGTCGAAGCCATGTGCATTGGTGGTTCGGATATTCTTATTCTCATACTCGTCGTCGACTCTACTTCGAGATCTCGTTTGGATTGTTCTTGCTTGGTTTCTTCCTCTTCCTGCAAAAATGCCACGAAGGATTTTCTCATTTCGGTAGCATGATGTCGTTGATATAACAATTTGACGGCACCCAAATTCAAATAGACACTGAGCAAAAATCCGGGCGCATTGGCCCAAAAGATGAATAAATTTTGTGTCAAGATCCCGTACGTTACCCAGCCAAAGCAATTCCCGAGCATGAACGCCCAGGGCGTTGGATTCAAATCTCCCATTTCGCCTCGTCGTACGGCGTCCTGCAAGTCACGGTAGGGAGCCGAAAACATGAATTGGCAAATCAAAACGCCCAAGCCGGGGCAGACATATTCCAGAATAATAGTCGAAGCGGATAGCACCATATTGTTTTGGTTTGGATTGGTTTGGATGCTATCATATGTTGTGTTGTTGTTCGTGTTGTGATGGTTATGTGCATGTTCTTCGAGTACCGCAATGGTACAATAAGTACTGGAACGGCAGACTACCATCTCACATCTCACCAGCAGCATGATGGTCGTCGCAGCATATCATCTTTACCTTCCGGCTTTCTGTCGCCGCCCCGCGCCTCGCTCACTCATTTTCGGTTTGGTGACGTCGACAGTCGACAACAACAACTTGCTCAGACGATGATACGCCGAACCGGTGGCGAACTGGCGAAGACATTAAAGAGATTATGGCGCGCATGAAAAGAACTGCGATGGTCAGCACATGTTCTTTGTCCCACTACCGTCCGTCCGTCAGTCCGTACGTGAGTTCGTCCGTGTATGCGTGCGTGAGTGCGTTCGTGCGTGCTGAATTGTTGTATGCACGATCGCACGATCTTTTTTGGATATCCAACAAGAAACAAGACACAACATACACAACACAACATATTTACTATCGGTCGTTTCTCTCCCATTATCCCTTCAACCGGTACGTGAATGTTGTTTCAACTCAATCCATTGTGTTCACACTTGCATTAACAATACCTCTCTATCATTACATTACAGTAAAGTAAAGTCAGTACGATATAGTAGTATCCTCATCATGATGATCATGAAGTTCTCCTCTTTCGCCTTGTCGTCGTCTCTCTTCTTGGTGCTGTTGTCGCAATCCGGCTTATCCGATGCTCAAGCAGCACCCGAGTGTTACAACACCACTACGTCCATTCTCCTGGCCCAACTAGCGAATCCTCCCATCAAAGACTTTATCATTTGCCCCGACACTACGATTCAAATTGGATTGCCGGTCAATGCCGAGTTTTCCGAGTTTGCTGGCGGCGATGTCCCCTTGGGAGTCTTCCATGATGATGTCACGATTCAATGTGGCGCCGATGGAGATCCTTCGAACAATTGTGTCTTGACGGGCGGCTACGTTCAATTGGTAACCGTCTCGAACAATCCATTCTTGGCCGATAAAAAAATCTCCACCAACAATCTCAAGATCATGGGCATTACCTTTTCGGGTGAATTGACCAGTCTTCCTGGTCTGGCTAGTCGCTCGATCATTCTATCGGCACCCGGTACCGATATGATGTTTTCGAATTGCGTCTTCAAAGATCTAAAGACCGACACAGTTGTGGCTAATGGAAGGGCCGTTTTGGTTCCAGACGAGGCGGATTATCCTCCCTTTTCTTCCAGTGCGACCCTTGAAAATCCCGTCTTTAGTGGTGTGACGTATGGGGAAGGTCTCATTAAGAATGATGTTCAAAGCATGACTCTCACCAACGGTATGTTTTCCGATATTACCTATGAAGATTGTGGATGTGACGGTGTCATTTCCTTGATTCGCAATTTGGAAGGCATTTTTACCTTGACCGACACGGAATTCGGTACCGACACCATGGTCCAAACTACCGTGGCGTATTGGTTACCCTCTCCATCGAATGCGACTACCGCCAGTGCCTTTACCTATTCCGGCAATGTGAACAGTGGTGCCGTCATTGAAGATGAGAACGAACCTCATTGCGACGGTGGACTATTGAAAGGGGCGGATGTCTCTACTGGAGAGTGTTTGGATCTCTTTGTTCCTGCGACCGATGATGATTCGGCGGCTCCTCCTGGTGTTCTTCTTGGTGCTGCCTCCACCAGCATCATCTTCATGATGATCATGATGATGTCGTCCATTACTATCCTTGCCATGTTGTAGACTACAAGTACTAGTACTACGTCTGGTAAATCTTGTAAGCCATAAGTTATTTGTAAATAATCGTACTAGTTCTCTACTACTACTATACCGTCTCTGCGGACGATAGTGGATGCTGCCACCAACAAAGGCAAGAAGAGAAAACAGCAAGGATTGAACAAAGTACAAGAACAAAGAGCAGACACTGCTATGGCTTGATGTATGTTGTCGATATTTCTATGCATGTTAATTCTTATTGACGATCTCCTCCTCTGATGACGATGATCATT
The DNA here is from genome assembly GCA_956465555.1 of Nitzschia sp. pyKryTriq1. Lineage (NCBI taxonomy): Eukaryota > Bacillariophyta > Bacillariophyceae > Bacillariales > Bacillariaceae > Nitzschia > Nitzschia sp. pyKryTriq1. The sequence goes on from OY101119.1 coordinate 225,263, forward strand.
ACTATTTGCTTGCCATCACCGCATTCTTCAGCGGCAGTGGGAGCCAACATCGCCGCTTTAATGATTGAATCAATCAGTCATTTTTCTTTCTCTTTGGTTTCCTTTTCCATCTTTATTTTTTACTTATTGGGGTGCGACGACAACATTCTTCTTTCCAATGCGGGGTGGTTCAGCAGCAGCAGCAGCAGCATTCTTCTTTCTCCTGGTTGCTGCTGGTTTTTGCTTGCTTGGTTTAGATACTCTTGGCGATGTCGACCAGGTTCTTGGTCATTTCCACCTCCTTCTCAAAGAACTCGTCGAGATTGTCATGCTCGGAATAGTCCAAGGTGAAGACGTTGTCCTTGAGCTCGATGAGATGAGCTTCGGTATCCAGATGATACAAGGTCTTGACAGGGCCTTCCCGGCAAGTGGACTCGTAGTCGGCTTCCACAAAGGCGCCAGCACTAGCACCATCGGTGGAGTACACAAATATTCATTGCTGACGACAACGTTCGGCACAAGGCGACACATGCGAGCATTTTGGCTTCCATCAAACTTGTAGAAGCCGACGACTTTGCCTCCGAGGGAAACAACATCATTGAGCTCAATGTCTTGAATTGCCTTGAAAGAGCCATCTTGCATCTTGACGAGAGATTCCCCAGCAAAATATTCGTTATACAAGAACAACGAATCTTGATTGAGGAGCTTGTCCTGGTGGAGACTCTTCATCTTGGCCAATGCCATTTCCTTCTCGATCTCGAAGAAATCGGGAATGATATCATGTTCGCTAAAGTCAGTGGCCACGATGCCGTTCTCGAACTCGATCACATGGTTCTTGGTCTCAATGTCGTAGACAAAGTCGGCATGCTCATTGCATAGATCGTCAGACTCGAGCATGTTCTTGGCGGGTACGAATACTCCTCCTTCTTGGTCCAGTACCATGTGCATCCTGGTAACGACAAGGTTCTCGTCGATACGGCACAAGCCGGGGGCTGATTCTTCCTGCGCAAAGGTCACTACGGCAGTGACAATACCGCCTTTGGCCACGTCATCACCAATCTCAATGTCGGCAATTGCCTTGAGACTACCATCCGCCATTCGCACGGTTGTCTCCTCGGTGAAGCATTTGATGGGTGGGGGGGAGGGGCCCCGACGGAGTGTACTTCTGCGTTGGCAGTAGTGGGTCCCAAAAACTTGACGGGTTCTGCCCCAACATCACCACTACGCCCCGCAGCAGCAACCTCGGTATGGTGGACGTATCCTCCGTGAAAGGTCACCTTGGTTCCACACATGGCCGGGACACGCTCGTCACCATAGACGAATACAGCATCAGGATTGTCATTCAAGTACATGAGCACCACGGGCTCGTTGACGAGTTGACCCAGTTTCTCGCGATGAGCCGAGCGGCCACCAGTGTAGTGATCTTGGTGAGGTACGCTAGTCTCTTCGAGGCGAGTAATGGGAAGTGAATAGTCACCAGCAATATCCTCATCTTCTTGAGAGGATCCGGATTGGTGGACAAAACGATTAAAAACATCGCGAGTCACAGTCATGTGGGTTCGGTAGAGCAGAGACCCGTGTTTATCTTTTCTCTCACAAGCTGTCTTCAGGAGAGTCTTTCAAGATTTGAGCGCACTCTTCGGGGGTCAAGACATTCTCTTCTACCTTGATGAATCTTGGGCCTAATGTCGCCATGTGGACGCCGTTCTTCTCGGAGAACCACGCGTCTTTGTTCTTCGGGGCCTGCATAGTAGTACTCTCGGTGATAGCAGCCACCTCCAACACTGTAGTAGGAGGAATCGCACCAACGTCGGCGAACGCCAAGACAACGCCATGTGCTTCCGAGGACGTTCATTTGGTGGTAGCAGCCACGGCAGCAATACCCTCAGTCGAGGTACTAGTACGTCCGAGGGCTACGACGAGAGCAAAAGTAGCAAATGAGAGACGCATGTTGGCTTTTGTTGGGGAGGAAATGGTAGTGGTAAGGATGTAGAATTGTTTGATTCCTTCCTTTCGCTTATACGATGATGGATACAAACAAATTTATTGTGTCGGCTAACTAAACGTGTACCGTAGTGTCGGAAGTCGGAAGCTTTCAGTAGTGTACGCAGTCTGTACACTTCACTAAATTTAGGGAAGCACTACAAGTACTGCGGTCTTCGGAAGGATAGGAAGGATACTTTTTTAAAATAAAAAAAGATCCATTGAGCGCTCTATTGCGGTCTTCGGAAGGAAGCGAACGATAGAAAAGATACATTAATTGAGCGCTCTATTGCGCGTTTTGAAAATAGAACGAATGTGGCAATGCTGGCGCGGAATCGGTCTGTACGGCGTACGTATTGACGACCGATGTCCGGTCGGTGGATTCCGATGACTGACGACCGGGAACGGTTCACAAACACACAAAAACGGAATCTGTCACGTCTGTCCGTCGCACACGTTTCTTCATTATAGGCATATATATATTCATCTACGACATCATCCGAACACACGACGGATTGCACGCAATGCGAGGTCTGTTGTCCGTCACGAGGTTTGTGACGCGTCGCGAATACATCGCGACGCGTCGCGACGCGTCGCGACACTTCGAGACACTTCGAGACACGTCGAGGCAAGCGATACCGGTACGATGGACGAGGACTATTAGTACTGTATCATCGTACTAGTAAAGCATACTACAAAAGCAGCGTATACTAGTACTAGATAGATGACTAATCCATACTGCAGACTCTAGAGAGGCAGTAGTAGTAGTAATAATAGAGAAAGATACTGTTGTACTAGAAAGAAGAATCAGCAGTCAAAGAACATCAGTTTGTTCCTCACCACCGATTGTTCTGCATAGGGCACCAATCTGTGGAGGGAGGAGAAGACATCTGCTTCGAATACTGTAGCACTGACTGTGGCTGGAGGGCTGGCTTGCTCACTGGTACTGTTCGTACCGCCGGTACAGGAGTATTCTGGTACCGGTATTCGACCAGTTCATACATGGTTCATAATGGTGTGGCACATAATCGGACGGTGGCGACGCGTCGCGACGCGTTGCGACGCGTTGCGACGCGTTGCGACGCGTCGCGATGTATTCGCGATGTATTCGCGATGTATTCGCGACGCGTCACAAACCTCGTGACGGATGCCAGACCTCGCACTGCTTGCAATCCGTCGTGTGTCCTGATGATGTCGTATCAAATTATATATATGCCTACAATGAAGAAACGTGCGCGACGGACAGACGTGACTGATTCCGTTTTTGTGAGTTTGTCAACCGTTCCGGGCGGACATGCAATGCTGCTGGTACGCAGACGAGAAATTTAGATAGAGTATTTTACGCAGATGACTTTATTAGAATACAATTAATCAGACTCATTGCGCAGACGATATTTTTAGCTGCATGCGAAATTTCCATCCAATGCTTCGGCCATCACGGATTCCCAGCATGCGGCGACCCAATCAAGGTAGTGAAAGCGCGAAACACGCCTTTCCTGCACCGGCCAATACAAGACGTGCCAATGTTTTGTGGAATGGGTCATCTAAGCTTTTTGCCACACCCCGGATTCGCATTACTAGACCGGACCCAATTCAACAAGACCGTAGTGGAGCCACCCCAGTTGCGAGCTTGATGGGACGGACAGACGGAAATTGAATTGTCAGCCGGAGGATCGGACGCCAGCCACCAGTCATCGCAAATGGCTAACGGCCGATCCACCAAGCATGAAAGCAACAGCCAAGTGAGTGACCATGACGATGGCACTTTCTTGGATCAAAGGCGGCAAGCAAAGATTCGGATTCGGACCCGAAAACCTCGGATCAAGATCAGTCACATTAGTTGAAAAGCTTGCTCTACGAGTAAGCCAATAGCAATTTTAAGGCCACCCACCCACCCGGGCGATCTCTCAGGTCGCTTGGGTCAACCGCGCTCCGGTAACACGGAGCCACGGTCACGCCCAATCAATACTAACAACTTTCTGGAGCGGCCGGGAAATCAATGTCTGCGGATTAGAACGCAGGACAGACCACGGAAATTGTCTTGTGAGGCAAGCGCAAAACCAGTAATTCCACGATTAAAAAGTGTATCCACGCGGTAAAGCCAATTCCTTGGTATTGTTAGTACGATCGCCAAACGTTGCAAATTTTGCAACATTGTTGCAAATCAGATTTGCAACATTGTTGCAAAAGCGCGACCATGAGCGATGGGAAGGGGGAAGGCGCCGCCCCCCCTTCGGTGCTTTGGTTCTCGTGTTGGTGCGCATACGCCGCTCCCTCGCGACTCGCGATAGATTATCGAAAACCTCGACGCGTAACTGGTAACTGCACCATGCTCGTTGGCGTCCAGCTTGCCGGCATGAGCATCGAAAGGATTGGTACTAACAACAGAAGCGCAAGACACGATGTGTTTAAGGATAAGTATTATTGCTGCCCGAAGACGGTCAAGCAAATCCATAGAGATATTCAAGACCCAGCTCTGGGGTACAAATGTATCAAGAAACCAGACCCGGTTCATCTACTGAACGCCTTGTAATTTCTGAAAAAATATCCGACGAAACACGAGCTTGCTGGTTTCCTGGATTCCACGCATAAGACAGCCCTCCAGCGGGCATGGTTATACGTCGAAGCGATTCAAGCGTTGAAAGAGAAAAAGGTGCGTGAGTGATCCTTGTCGTTATTCACTTCTGACAGATAATTTGCCATTGCTTCAGATCAAATGGATATTCGACGACAATGACGAACTTGATGAGTTCTTTATGATCAGTGTTGCATTTGGGAGCCACGAACAACTCCGTCAGCCGGTTGGTATTCAATCCCAACTGCATCGCCAAGGTCATTCCGGGACTCCCTCCCAACGAACACTTGAAGCGTGTCATTATCATTGCCCAGCGTGCGATCGAGCCACGGGAAGAGTTGACGTACGACTACCAATTTCCACTCGAGTTGGATTTGGCGGCTCGGATTCCTTGCAATTGCGTGAGCGAGCATTGTCGTGGATTCATGAATTGAGATCTTCCCCAGAAGGGTAGCAATACACAAGTGTTCCGATCTCAAAAGAGAGGCGCCAATATGCAAGATCGTATTCGCCGACTGGGCCGGCCGCTCAAGAGCGATCGAGGAGATGATGACGACGATGACGACGAGTAAGACAATGGCACAACGGATTTGAATGAAAAGGCCAAGGCGGCCAATGAAGTCGCCGTGACGGTTCGTGGCAGTGGCATCCATGGATGGGGTATGTTTGTCGATCAGTCCTTCAAGAAGGGAGATGTTGTGGCCGAATACATTGGCGAGTAGCGTCTCTTTGTTCCATACAACAAAACAACATGATTTGCCATCTTTTTATTCCATTACACTGGTAATATCTACTACAGTACCTGGTACGTACTGTACATATCTTTTCGTTTGGCATCATCATCATCACTCATCATTATCACCATCATCATCGATTGATGAAAGCATCGGCTGTTCCCAAAACAAAAAACATATCAATAAATAATAATGATGATAATGTCGTCGCGTAATCACAACAGGAACGTTCACTACTACTTGCGCTGGTGGGGGAATGAGAGGGAGAACAATTCCGGAATTACAACTGTTGGAGGAATACGCTCTAATAGAATCATCCATGCAAGAGTTCTTGAGAGTGGCGGAAGAAGCCAACGAAATTCCTGTTCTATCCTCCGAATAAATGATGATGATGAAAATAGCGCTTTCTCTATGATCTCCGTCAGGGTACAGTAGATTTCAAATTGATACACGTACTCGTAGTGCTGGTGGTACTACAGTCTAGTTCACGATCAACTTGCAGCCAGGTAACGTCATCTATCATCCAACCACCACTATTACAGACAGAGAGTAAAGTAGGATTCATAGGTCTACCAGAGAGTAGAAGGTACTGGTACTACTTGTACTTCATATGCCAAAGAAAGAAGCTTCTCCCTTGTTTGCGAGAGACAAAATCATTCTCGTGACGTCACGGGATCACGCGTTTCCCCCATTCCCCCCCCCCCAATTGCTTATCGCCAAATGTTGCATATTTTGCAACAATGTTGCATATTTTGCAACAATGTTGCATATTTTGCAACAATGTTGCATATTTTGCAACAATGTTGCAAATCGTTTTTGCAACAATGTTGCAAGTTGCAACATTTGGCGATGGTTTCGCCGTGCCCTATGCACAGGAATATCGATCTTGACTAATCAACGTTAACTTGAAATCCCTCTATTTTTTTAGTTCAACAATATAATAAGCCCTCTGGGTCGTCTGTCCGGTGTACCACCAGTCAACCTGATTTTCCCGGCCGCTCCTGACACACTACAACTGACACACCGTAGCGAAGGGCAGGCGTAAGGGGTTCGAGAACTAGAAACTCCAAAAAGGATTCGGAGCCTCGCGTCGGAGCCATAGGTTCGTGTGCCCTGATTATTTTATTTTTTAAACAACAACATCCGCGCGGCCGTTTCGGTTTCGCCCGTGTGTCTTCGTTCCGTAATAAGTTCGTATGGAGGGAGACCACGTAGTAGTACATAGTTGCAAGGTACTACACCGGTAAATAATCCACCACTTTTGCATCTCCGCCGCGATATTATTATGGCATCTTCATTCATCATGCCCCCTCTGCCCATATCGCACAACGCACAACAATTGAAACCCGAGAAACCTACTACTAGTATTTGTCTTATCTAGTCTAGCTACAGTAGTTGATGCATGCTGCTGCTTTCTGACCGACAGTGCAACGCTGAATGATGATGCCGTCCTCGTCTCGAGAAGACACCCATCATCATGCGGTTAAGGATGCTCCCGGTAATACGAGACCTACTACTTCTACACCACCACCGCCAGCAGCAGCAGCAGCAGCGGCAAATTTGCATCATGATCCATCCCTTGAAAAAATCCAAGAGACTTTTCTAGGTCAACATTTTTTCAAAGAAGAAAACGACGGGACCAAGCGCCCAAACGACAATGACTTTTACCTTAGCTCGCTGCTGGCGCAAGAATTCACGAAATTGACTATGAAGGAGCGGGAGAAGTCGTATGAAGAGCTTCATGGTGTCGATGAGTTGATCGAAGAGACGCCCGAACTCGTTGCCACCAGCCTCAAGGCTTTAGAGGACGAACTGGATAGGATATTATTGTTCTCATCCAAGAATGATAAGCTTGCCGCCTATTGCATTGCCGAGCAACAAAACAAGGACTACGTGACGGATCCAGGCTTACGACTTTGCTTCTTGAGAGCTGATCGATTTGATCCTTGCAAAGCTGCTCGCCGCATTGTTGCGTTCTTCGAAGGAAAGCTGCAATACTTTGGAGAAACGCTCCTCACGAAACGGATTCAGTTTGAAGATCTCGACAGCGACGACCAGGCATGTCTAAAAGAAGGTCACATGCAAGTACTGCCCAGTCGCGACCGAGGTGGGCGGGCTATTTTTTGTGACATTAATATGATCAACGATTCGAGCTACAAGAGACCTATCAACAGGCTCAAGGCATTCCTCTATATGATATTGACTTTGGCTCTAGACGACGAGGAGAACCAGAAACGCGGCATCGTTGTTGTTCTAATGCAACTTGGACATGTCAATCCAACAGAGGTGAACCGGGAATTGGCCAAAGAAAGTCCTCGAATCCTCAAGTGGGTGCCGATACGTCTCAGTGGGTTGCACTTTTGTATGGATGATCCATTTCTCTCCATACTTGCTCGAATCAGTTTGGTCGGGTCGCCGCCTGATATTCGTGCCAGGCACCGGCTCCATATCGGGGCCCGCACTGAAATCAAATATTCGCTCATGACCTATGGAATTCCTGTCGATCTGCTTCCGTTGAGCGATCAGGGGGATATCATCAAGAAGACGAATCACAACCGCTGGATTGCCCGGCACAAGTCTAAAGAATCCTCCCTGTACCGAATCGGCAGCAATACGTTCTCGGGTATTGTTATCGACTTGCCCACTCGACAAGACATACTTATAGGAAAGGGAAAGCCATTTCAAGAACATTTTGGAAATGTCAAGCTTCGAGCACTCGTGGACGACCATTTGGAGGAATACAACACGACGAAGAGGGGTAGCAAGGGGGACGTGATAAACAAAGTTCTCGATTCGGTCAAGTCATCCGGTAGTCGATTTCTCGGAAAACAGAATCACAATGATAATGATGATGATAATAATAATAATAATAATAATGGGTGGTGGTGGGTTGAGGTTTCGGATACCGAGGCGACAGAGAAAGTTGCAAAAACGTTTCTCTCGGCTTGTGCAAAAAGTAAAAGAACCACCGCGGACCACAAGGATACCAGTAACAGGAGTACTATTACCTCCTCAACACGTCAGCAGCAGCAGCAGCAGGGTTCGTCGGGGCCATCGTCGTGGGAAGAGGAACGAAATTCGACGTTTATCTTCCAACCTGAAAAGCGCCGGAAGTTTGATGGATAGGAGGATCGTTGTCTTGGCAAGCACTCCAGAGAGCACTTGTGCAACTAAAATAGTATGGTCAACAACATGGATAGTTGCAACATAGCTAGAATAGCGAAGCCAGAAGACGATACGGTCTACTGTATGTACCTACAAGCTACTAATCACGACGGTAGGAAATATTTCTACGACGGTGGGAGGAGCCCGAACAACGCCGAAAAGACCACGGCTTCTGAAATGATAATAGCTTGAATGAAAGAACCAGTCAGTCAATTTTTCTTTCTCGTTGTTTTCTACCGTGGCTTATTGGCTCCCCTCTCCATCGAATGCGACTACCGTCCATACCTTTACCTATTCCGGCAATGTGAACAGTGGTGCTGTGATTGGTGCAGATGAGAATGGTGGACTATTGAAAGGGGCGGATGTCTCTAGTACTACTGATGAGTGTTTGGATTTCTTTGCTCCTACGACCGACGATGGTTCGGCTGCTCCTCCTGGTGTTCTTGGTGTTGCCTCCACCACAAGCATCATCTTCATGATGACCAAGATTGATGTCGTCCATTACTATCCTTGCCATGTTGTAGGCTACAAGTACTAGACAACGTCTTGTAAATCTTGTAAACAATAAGTTATTTGTAAATAGTCGTACTAGTACTCTACTACTACTATACCCGCTCTGCGGACGAAAGTGGGGGATGCTGCCACCAACAAAGGCAAGAACAAGAGAAAACAGCAAGGATTGAACAAACTACAAGAACAAAGAGCAGACACTGCTATGGCTTGATGTATGTTGTCGATATTTCTATGCATGTTAAATCTTAATGACGATCTCCTCCTCTGATGACGATGATCATTATTACTATTCGTTTGCCATCACCGCATTCTTCAGCGGCAGTGGGAGCCAACAGCGCCGCTCGAATGATTGAATCAATCAGTCATTTTTTCTTTCTCTTTGGTTTCCTTTTCCTTTTTTATTTTTTACTTATTTTATTGGGGTGCGACGACAACATTCTTCTTTCCAATGCGGGGTGGTTCAGCAGCAGCAGCAGCAGCAGCATTCTTCTTTCTCCTGGTTCCTGGTTTTTGCTTGCTTGGTTTAGATACTCTTGGCGACGATGTCGACCAGGTTCTTGGTCATTTCCACCTCCTTCTCAAAGAACGCGTCGAGATCGTCATGCTCCTGGTAGTCCAAGGTGAAGACGTTGTCCTCGAGCTCGATGAGATGAGCTTCGGTATCCAGATGATACAAGGTCTTGACCGGGGTTTCCTGGCAAGTGGACCCGTAGTCGGCTTCGACAAAGGCGCCAGCACCAGCACCAGCACCATCGTTGGCGTACATTAAAAACTTATTGCTGACGACAACGTTCGGCGCAAGGCGACACATGCGATCTTCGTGGCTTCCATCAATCTTATAGACGCCGACGACTTTGCCTCCGAGAGAAACATGCTCATTCAGCTCGATGTCCTGAATGGCCTTGAACGAACCATCTTGCATCTTGACGAGAGATTCCCCAGCAAAGTACACATCGTACAAGAACAACGAATCTTGATTGAGGAGCTTGTCCTGGTGGAGACTTTTAACCTTGGCCAATGCCATTTCCTTCTCGATCTCGAAGAACTCGGGAATGATATCATGTTCGCTAAAGTCAGTGGCCACGATGCCGTTCTCGAACTCGATCACATGGTTCTTGGTCTCAATGTCGTAGACAAAGTCGGCATGCTCATTGCATAGATCGTCGGACTCAAGCATGTTCATGGCGGGTACGAATACTCCCCCCGATTCTTGATCGTCCAGTACCATGTGCATCCTGGTAACGACAAGGTTGTCGTCGATACGGCACAAGCCGGGGGCGGATTCTTCTTGAGCAAAGGTCACGACGGAGGTGACGAGACCGCCTTTGGCCACGTCATCACCAATCTCAATGTCGGCAAAGGCTTTGAGACTACCATCCGCCATCCGGACGGTTGTCTCCTCGGTGAAGCATTTGCCGCTGGGGGCGGGGCCGGGGGCTTGGACTCTGTATGCTTGTGGGTTGGCAGTGGTGGGTCCCAAAAACTTGACGGGTTGGGCCCCAACATCACCACTACGCCCCGTACTTGCAGCAACCTCTGTATGGTGGACGTATCCTCCGTGAAAGGTCACCTTGGTTCCACACATGGCCGGGACACGCTCGTCACCATAGACAAATACAGCATCAGGATTGTCATTCAAGTACATGAGCACAACGGGCTCGTTGACGAGTTGACCCAGTTTCTCGCGATGAGCCGAGCGGCCACCAGCGTAGTGATCTTGATGAGGTACGCTACTCTCTTCGAGGCGAGTGATGGGAAGTGAATAGTCACCAGCAATATCCTCATCTTCTTGAGAGGACGATCCGGATTGGTGGTGGACGAAACGATTAAAAATATCGCGAGTCACAGTCATATGGGTTTGGTAGAGCAAAGACCCATCTTTATATTGCTTCTCAAACAAGCTTTCTTCAGGAGAGTCTTTCAAGATTTGAGCGCACTCTTCGGGGGTCAAGACGTTCGCTTCTACCTTGATGAATCTTGGGCTCAACAATGTCTCCATGTGGACGCCTTTCTTCTGGAAGAACGCGTCTTTGTTCTTCGGGGGCTGCATAGTAGTACTTTTGGTGGTGGTACCCACCCCCAAGAACACTCCATGTGTTTCCGAGGACGTTCTTTTGGTGGTAGCTGCCGCGACAGTAGTACCTCTGAAGGTACCACTGCCGAGAGCTATCAGCATGGCAAGACGAGCGAAAGTAGCAAATGAGAGACGCATGATGTTGGCTGTCGTTGTCGTTGGGGAGGAGGAAACGGTAGTGGTAAGGACAATGTACCGGTACAATTGTTTGATTCCTTTCGCTTAGTACGATGGATGCAAACAAATTTATTGTGTAGGATGCTTTCAGAACACTTTTCTCAACAAATTCTGAATTCTGAACGTCCGCTTGTAGCACGTGTGTTGTTTTCGGAAACTGACACTGCGCGATCTTTGGACTGAAGAGAAAGATACTTTTTGCATGCGATGATTGATGATTCTTCGCCGTCTTCTTCTTGAAGCATACCGGTAATACATAGAACGCACGCAAGCAACGATTATTGTACTTGCACGAATTCCAGAAGCAACGTTATTCCCTACTTGTGTTTCTTCTTCTTCCGCCTGTACTGCGTCGGCACCTTCGTAGCTTGCATGATGTGGGCGGTATGTACTTGCTCGCTGTCTAACTCTAAGATAGAGTACAGCGTAGTAGACTGTACTCAGTACCGGTACCAGTCAAAAATCGCTTTCGGGACTTATTCCGACACATTCTTTGGAGGGCCGTATCTCCATTGAAACACAAGCTACACCAACGCTTTTTTAACCCTCTTTGACTACACAAACCAATCTGATTGGTAGGAATCGCTTGGAGAAGTGTCAGATCGGCATTCTGGTCGTCTTCTTGCCCTTGCAAATACCTGCATTTTGGTCGTAAGTCCCGAAAGCGGTTGCATCGTAGACATGGTACATTTTTCCACGGCGGCGAAGCGACACATTCTCGACACCCATTTCTTTGCGCGGTGGTACACGTAGAATGAGGAATGAGGAGATCCAAAAAATTCGCGCGGAGAATTTTGAATATGCCCTTTGCTAAAACAATGATGTGTCCTACTACGACAGATTTATGTTCTTCGGTTCCCAAAATTGACGGACGACGGACGGGAATGCGTCGCGACACATTTCATTTTCAAACGAAGCCTCCTTCAACTTCTCCAATGAATTCTGGCATGAGTTCAAGTTGGAATCGATTGAAGCAAGTTGATTGGTCCATCTGTGCGTTTCTACGAAGGGTTTGACGTGTTGGTCGGAACACCAGGGTTGATTCTGATGGTTTTCAGGGCCCCGAAACAAATGTGTCGCACGTAAGTCGCGAAAGCGGTGATAAGTCCCGAAAGCGATTTTTGACTGGTACCGGTACCCATCATCATCATCATCATCATCACCATCATCACTACCATTATATAGTTTCGAGGAGAGACGCATGCCCGCGGCGACAATGGATGATACCAATAATTATAGAAAATAATGATGATGATGATGAAGAGTGATGACGACGATGATTCCTCTCTGGAGAAGATTCAAGAGAGATATCTAGGTCAGCATTTCCAAAAGTACATCAGCACCGATGCTGCTGGTGATGGTACTACTAATAGTGATGCTGTTATTGTGCCAAAGGAAAACTACGAGTACGACGGTGCTCCGCAGGTGAACAATTATCTGGACTCGTTGCTGGTGAAAGAATTTACGAAATTAAGTCTGCAGGAACGGGACAAGTCCTACGAAGAGCTTCATGGGGTGAACGATGTCGATGAAGAAACGCCGGAATTTGTGGAACGCAGTCTCCATGCCATGAATCAGGCGCTGGAAGAACGAATAACACTGTTATCTGACCATACTAGTACTACTAGTAGTAGTAATACGGATGCCTACTTGCTGGCCGAAACGCAAGACAAGGAATACGTGACAAATCCCAAGTTTCAACTCATGTTTTTACGGGCCGAGCGCTTTGATCCCATAAAAGCCGCTCGCCGCCTTGTGGCGTTCTTTGAAGGCAAGCTTCAATATTTTGGGAAATCGCTCTTGACGAAACGGATTCAGTTCAGTGACCTCGACAAGGACGACCGGGCGTGCCTGAAAGGGGGGCGGATGCAGATAATGCCCTCTCGCGATCGAGGTGGACGAGCAATTTTTTGCGACATGAATATGGTCCAAGATACGAGCTATAAGCGGCCCATCAATCGACTCAAAGTCTGGATCTATATCATGCTGACGTTGCTTGAGGAAGAAGAGAATCAGAAACGTGGCGTCGTCATGCTATTGATGCAGCTAGGGAGCATCAATCCTGCAAATATAAACCGCGAATTGACCAGAGAGAATCCCCGAATTATGAAGTGGATTCCATTGCGGGTCAGTGGCCTCCACTATTGCATCGAAGATCCTTTATTTGCCACACTTTGCCGATTGTCCTTGGTGGCATCACCACCGGATATTCGTACCAGACACCGGCTTCATTTCGGAGCCCATACGGAGCTCATGTATATCATCATGACCTTTGGTATTCCCGTCGATTTGTTTCCAATGAATGCACAGAATATCATCAAAAAGACAAATCACAATCGTTGGATTGCCCGACGAAAGATAAAAGAATCTGCATTGCAACAAACGGGGAGTTTCTCAGGCATCGACTTGCCGAATCGACAAGATGTTCTTATAGGAAAGGGAAAGCCCATTCAAGAGCATGTCGGGAATATGAAGTTTCGAGGAATTATAGAAGAACACATGGCGGAATATATTGAGACCAAGAGAGGCGCGAAGGCCGTCGTGATAAACAAAGTTTTGGATGCCGTGTTGGCATCCTCTGCTCGATTTTTGGCCAAGGATGAGCAGGGATGGTGGAATGAAGTTTCGAGTAAAGAAGCGAGAGACAAAATTTCGAAAGCGTTTCTCACAGCTGGGACTAGAAGGAACCGGAGTCAGAACGTTGCTGCTTCTGCGGCTGCTGCTGCTGCTGCTGCTAGCGCCCATGATCAACAGGAGGAGAACGAGGGAGGAGGAGGATCATCATTCGCGTCTATCAGTACCGGTACCGGTACTTATGGTACGAGCAAGTTCTTTCAACCAGACAAGCGACGCAAGTTCGAGGCTTGGACAGGCTGCTGTAGATAGATGCGAGACTAGTATTTGTTCCAAAGCTAGAGTAGAGCTGCTACTGTACTGGTAGCTATCAACTACTATCTCTCTACTACTAGCGGTAGTAGTCTAGTAGAGAGAGTCGGAGGAGAGAGAGATGGAAAGTGTCTACCAGCAGTCAAAGCATACACCGCAAAAATACTACCGGTAGTCTATACTGATAGCGTAAACCCAAACGGATGCCTCGAATAGATCGGCTCGAATAACTCGACTTATTTCCGACGACTCCGACGACTTCCTTCCTTCACAGTATGTTGCATTCTCAAAGACGCCGGCAGGCAACCCGAACTCGTCGAAACACCCCTTCGTAAAGATGGCTAAGTTTTTCGATGAGGAAGGTTTCGCTTCGCATTCCACCGCACAATAAGCAGCTTTGCACATCATCGTCGCATCACACATCAGCACGATCCCTTTCTCATCCATCGCCGTTATTGTTTTGATTTATTGTGATGCGCGTCTGCCAAAAACAGAGGATGGAGATCATAATAATTAATAATAATTCATTCACCAATAAAAACTATAATCTGACGACTCGATATCTACTACTACTGAGCGCAACATATCGGACTACTGAACTCGTACCGTCAGAAGAAGAAGAAGAATGGTAAAGGCCTTTGTGAAACGAACCAAGGATTTATTCTCGCGGGCGGGTCGCAACAGTAGTAACAACAACAGCAGCAACGATAAGGAAACAGACCCCGCGGCCGCCGTCACGACGACGATAGTACCGATCGCGGAGGAAGAGGATGTCGCTCCGGTCGTGATTGTGGGAGCCGGCATCGTGGGACTCGTATTAGCTTTGGCATTGGAGAAACACTGCGGCATCCGGCCAGAAATTTATGAACAAGCCCCAGCCTTTCATGACGATGTCGGAGCTGGAATGGGCATGTATCCCAACGGTCTACGAGTGATTCGCGACATTTCTCCCAAATTACTGCAACAAATTCAAGAAGCAGGTTATCCGTATCTTCTCCGACGATATGAGGTACGTAGTAACGATGGAGGTGACGATGATGATGATGATGATGATGGTTCTGTTTTTTCTAGCTAGTAGTTGTTTACTTTGTGCGTCCCTCACCTAATAATGATTTGCAATCATACCTATACTTTTACAGCGCCATGATGGAACAGAAGTTGCCACTTCCGAAGAAAAAAAGCTGATGGGTCCAGAGACACACGAAACAGAGACGGAGGATTTACAGCCGATTGGAATTCGTCGGTGGAAACTTCAAAAGATTTTGTTTCAGGCAGTCCAAGAGGCTGGGATCAAGATCCATTTCGACAAGCGTCTAGAATCCCTGGAGCAGCAGCAGCGACAACAACAACAACAAAATGAAGATGAGAGTTATAATATGACTCGATTGACATTCAAGGATGGAACGGTGCGAATGGCACGACTCTTACTTGGAGCCGATGGATCCAAATCGCAAGTCCGAACGCTTGTTTCGGGTGGAAAGTATGAGCTCAAATATACAGGAACGACCTGTATTATGGGATCCTCGACCGTCCCGAGACAAGTACGCGGACTCTGTTTGCCTTCCAGTGAGACAACCCGTTGTCATGGAGCCTTCTATCCAACAGGCGAACACGAACAATGCTTTCAATTTCATTTTCCAACAACAGTCGAGGGCCACGAGAAACACGCCGAGTCGTCATCGTCATCGTCTAGCCCAGAAGTCGATCCAAAGCAATTCTCGTGGGGCGGCCTGACACATGCTGTCGAACAAGAAGAATGCAACAAGTTGGCGGATAGGCTGCTCGAAGATGGATGGGATGAGAAATTCATTCTACCTCTTCGGAATGTCGATAAAGCACTCAAGATTGGATTTTCCACGTTGGAACCGCATTTGGAGTCCTATATCTTTGGAGGTGGTACTATTGCGTTGGTCGGAGATAGCGCACATCCACCTGTACCCTATCTGGGTCAAGGTGCCCAACAAGGCTTGGAAGATGCTGGAACATTGGCCTTGTTGCTTCAACACTTTTGCACTACTACTACTAGTAGTGAGAGCAGCGGCACGTCTTCATTTTCCTTTGCCGATTTGGAGGTCGCCCTCAGCCTCTACAATGCAATAAGACTTCCCCGAACCTCCGAAACCTTGAACCGAAGCAAACTCTGGGGGAAGCAACAACAGAAGCGTGCCGAGAACCACAAATACAATCAAGTCCGAGAAGAAAACATTCGCCGCGAGGTATTTTACCATGAAACTCTCCCCATTTTACTACCTGCTGTACGACACGACTATCGTCAGGAAGTACAAACGGCCATCAAGGCTGTGGAAACCAAGAAGCAACAAGCCAAGGACGCCGCCCTACTGGTCCAACATAATCATCCCGCGAGTAGTAGTGGTAAGAGTAGTGACGCCGCCAGCACCGACGACCACCATCATCATCTATTGCCCGTGCCAGAAGAAACCATACTCCGTGTGTTACTAACTTAGAACAATAATAATTGTTGAGGCAACTATGAACGTCAGTAGAAAGTGTTCGTCGACAAGTAGCTAGCTCTACTACTAGTAGTAGTAGCTTCTACACTAGTAGCTAGTAGTATTAGTATTAGTACTCGTAGAGGAGAGTAGAGAGTACACTCGGGAGTACTAGTTCCACCCTTTCACCACTTCGTGTGGGTAACATCCCTGGGTTCTACTCCGTCTGTCTACTAGTTGCGACTATTATTTACTTGTTCCTGCCCATGTTCGATGGTGCCATAATGTAGAGTACGAGTAGAGAATACCAACTGCTGACTGCGTTTTCTATAACATAGCAGAATCATTATTTCATATGAAAGTCACTTCAATCATGACTTGGGTACCGTGGACTTTTGCCTCTAGCTAGTAGCTCGAGCCTATCTCGCCAGGTTTAGTTGGCGATCATATTGAAAAGCGCTGTGAACATCTGGACCCAGTTGATGAGGGTCGGACAAGATTTTCAAAATTGGATCCCGCACACCTCCTTCGTGTTGTATTTTCACAATGTTCGGCTGGTTCAAGAAACCTCGCGAATAGACCCAGCTGTGACCATCACCATGAAGATACAGGAAAGGTACATTGTTTGCCAGATCGTCTCGTACCAAGCGCCGTAAGGGATCGAAAAAGGACGTGTGGTCTTCTGTGGGTTTGGCGTGGGCCATGATAATCACACCATCCGCGTTCAAAGGAATGTTCATTTCCACAATAGTTTTGACCCATTCCGCTTGCGCCCTGTGGCGGGTCCTCCATTCGTCAGCATCGTGAACACGCCCCCCGACAATGTTCAATCCAAAGACCAGCGTTCGCTTTTGGATGAAGTAAAAGATTTCTGGATAATCCTCCAAGCTGCGGAACACCGGAATGGTGTGATTCCAGTTTTCCTCCAAACGCGTAAAATGATTAGTCCACCTGTCCCATGCCGCATCGACCATTACATTGTTGCCGCAATCATTCCACTCGTTGTCTCCAGGAATAATAAAGGCGGGCACCTTGGACTCCAGCATCATGTCCTTAATTTGAATGTATTGTTCGTCATCACAGGGCATTTCTGATCGCATGATATCTCCAAGGTGTACCAGGAATTCACAACCTTCCATTTGATCACGTATTTGCGCGGGCAGCGCTTCTGTTTCGTTATCAAAGTACGGAACGTCCGCAATGACACAAAAGGTAAGCAATGTTGGGGAAGTGTAGTTGACGGCAGTGATTGGAGGCTGTGAGTTGGGCATCATCGTTGGTTCTGGCGTTAGGTTGGCGGGGGCCTGAGTGGGTTCATCGCTCGCCAGTTCCGTTGGAGAGCTTGAGGATGAGTTTGTCGCCATGACAGACGGCGTGGCAGACGGCGTGTCAGACGCTTGTTCGGCGGGCGGGTCCGTGGGGTTGCTCTGGATGGGACTGGGGGTGACCGCTAGTGTTGGTTTGGATGTCCGCGATCCGCCAATGCTAGAAGAGTCGTCACCCGGGCCTACCTCGCTGAAATCAAAGGCTTCACTGCTGCCTTGGGCAGAAGCATCCTTGAACGACCCACCGAGTACGACCGCAAGCACGCCCACAACGACTCCTAGAATGATCACACCACAAATCCCGGCAGTCAAGGCGTATCGGTGCTTGTTGGACGCCATTATTTCGGGTGAGATTTCCTTTTCTCCCTCGTGGACCGCAAACTCACCCGAGTTATTGTCGCTGCTCTCAGCGGTATGACGCAGTTCGATCTTCATAATAATGCGATTAGATTAATGATGCTGATGATCGAAATATTGTAAGAGTATACTTGTACCGTACTCGTAACTCGTAATGTGGATGTCGGGCAGTCAGCAGTCAGCAGTCAGTCGACGGATTCGCGAGAACCAGGGGTACCAGGTACCTTGTCGAAAACTCGTGGTGACGAAGACTGCGCGAAGCCATCCACGAGTGTTCGAAATCCTCGAATTGTTTCAAATAATACGGTAGATGACCCTTTCTGACTTGACTTTTTTAGTCGTATGAATACATACAGGCACTCGGTAGTAGAGTGCGGAATAAATACCGGTACAATACCGGTCCCGTATAGATTTACGTAGCTACCGTAGCGAAACCGACGTAGATAAAAAATAATATCAACTTATTGGTTCGGCGAACTCGAAACTTCGGCCAATGCTCTGGACGTTGATGTATGTGAGCGCGTGCCGGTGTTAAGTGTAGTACCTGTACAAGTACTGTACTGTGCTCGTAGTTGCGGCGCAGGTACAGTACTACCGGTAAGTACGTACAGTAGACGTACAGTAGACGTACAGTAGTGGTAGTGCATGCTTGGTGTCAAAAATCCTAATACTGTGAATGTAGTCGAAAAATAATCTACCATAAAATCTACTAACAATAACACGGGGTTCTCATCTCCGAAATCGTACAAGTCGGTGCGCTCTCACCCCTTTTGGACGCGAAATGCGTCAAGTCGGTTGGAGAGCCGAAAGCACACGGTGGGCACGCGGTGTCAACAAGTCGCGAAACACAACAGTAGCTAGTATTATGATGCATCTCGTAGCAGTACTTGTACAACTACTTGTACTTGTACTCGTCTCTACTCTAGCTAGAGCTACTAGCTAGTAGTAGAGTAGAGAGCTGAGGTAATTTAGTAACTACTGTCACTCTAGTAGTACTAAGTACTATATCGTAAAGCAGCGAAGTACTAGTACTACTACACTCTGTGGCTGCTTTACGATATTACAAGTACTGACTAAAATAATTCTAGAGAGTCGCTAGCTTGCTCGCTGATGGCACTACACAGTACTACTACTATGTGGCTTGTTTATCCTGCTTGAGACGACGGGCTTCTTCTTTTTGATAGGCATCTTCCTCTGCCATTTGCTTGCTTGATCTCGTATTCGGTCAGCAGTGGTAGGTATTCCCTCCGGCGGTACTAGCTGCTCAATGATGGATGAGGCTTCTTTCGTTTTGCTGCTGGTATTGTTCTTCTTCCCCCTGTTGAAAGCTAGCAGTATTCTTCCTCTGACGATGATGAGAGATTTTTCCTTTTGAGGAATGCTTCTCCTGGAGTAGCTGCAATGCCTGGACTCGGATCGGGCAGAATGATTTCTTCTTCGTTGTCATCCTCATCATTGTCGTCGTCAATATCATCCTCATTATTCTTCACCACCAGTGCGGCTTCTGGAGGTGGTTGCGCTGTGTCATTTCCTCTGCTCTCTCGTTGTGCTGCTTCTGCTGATTTGACAGCAACAGGAATGCGCGGTGCTTTCTTTTATGTTTCTTTGGGTGCCATTTGCTGTTCCTCGAGAAGAAGCTTGGCATGGAATAAAATTCGTGGGGCCGCCGTATGAAGATTCTCACGTGCTGCTGCTGCTGCTGCTGTTACCGTCGTCCTTTATCATGACGAGCATTATTGTTATTGCGTTGGTGTGAATTGTTTTGTCGAAAAATGCGATGAAAACGAGCGACGCGGAGGTCGATTTGCGGCGCACATACAGTACGGTACAGTAGAATTTTTTTCAACTACACAGTAGTGCGTGAACGTTTTGAGGGGTTGTGAACGTGCGTGTTGTTATCGTGCAGCGTCTGTTCTTTGTCGGGTAGAATAAAACGTCGCAAAAGGCGACGAAACGAGCGACGCGGCGGTAGATTTATTTTTCAGCTACCGTCCGAAATCTACTTTCTTCAGTCACCGTAGACCTATTTCTACATACGGGAAATCCGCATCTGGTAGAAAAGTACGACTTCGGTAGATTTTTCAGGGTTATGTACCGGTATGTATGTAAATTCAAAACTTCCCCATCGATCGACCATGGCGGTGTGGTTCGTCGGCGGCTTCGCAGCTTCTATTAGTCTACAGTACGTGCTTCGCTCGGACAACGAATGTACAGTATCATACCAGTACTTTACCGCGGTACCGTAGCTCTTGCATAATAGCGCGGTTGTGATGATGATTGATTATGGCTAATAACGCACTTGTATGAATACTTCCTACAACAACACAATCGGGGTGCGACAAGGACGGTAGGCGAGGACGACGACGACGACGACTCGACGACTCCGCGTGCGGACACGTCGAGTGAAACCAGCAAGAGGGCAAGACACAAGTAAAAACCCCTCACGCATAGGCAGAGTAGTCTAGCTGCACTATTACTGGAGAGCATGATCGTTCCAGTGTCGAATGTTCTGGTTTCGCTTCTTCTTCTTCTTCTTCTCGCCGCACCATTCGCCGCGTCGTTAGCAGCTGTCAATCAACCCGAGCATCAGCAGCAGCGACCTGTTCTCTCAACGGCAAGCTTTGCATATGAATCGGCCCGGGCAAATGGTATCGATATCTTGGAAACCAAAGATGGAAAGGGCCTCGGGGCGTTTGCGGCTACGGCCATTCTCAGTGGGGCATGGGTCGGAGAATACGCTGGAGAGATTCTGACCAGAGACCAAGTGGAAGCGCGGTATTGGGAAAAGAGAAAGCCCAAATCCGAAGATCGCAGATGGAAAAAGTCGAGGATACAGAGAAATCAGGGCCTGTCGGGAGACTACTTGTTTGACATGTACGACGATCTGTACATTGATGGAGAGGATGCCGATGTATCTACATGGTGCCGATTTATGAATCATGCTCCAGAAGAATCCAAGGAATGTAATGTTGAAACCCGAAGTACACAGCAGATTTGGGACGGAGAGAAGATCGTACAACCGAGGCTGTGGTATGTGGCCTTGCGAGACATCCAACGTGGAGAGGTACGTGCTTGCTTGCTAGCTTGCTTGCTCTTCGAGCTTATTTTGCGAAACCGTGATCCTTCTTTTCAACACCAATTCTCACACGTCGTCCATATCCTACATTTTCTTGATATTGATTAGGAGATATGCTACGATTATGGGGAAGAGTATTGGTGAATCGTCATCATCATCATCATCATAATTGGCGTGGTGGTCGCCTTGTTGTCCGCCGTCGTGCCTATACGTACTCTATTAGGAAACTCGACTTCTGCATGCCACCGTGTTGCACATCAGCGACCAAGGACAGCAGAATGAAAGAAAGAACGAATGAATGAACGAATCATCCACCTTATTCTGTGCTGTCGCTCCACTTTTGGCTATGAGCCACAATAAGACGATCGGCAGTGTCGCTTCGGTTGCAGGTATCGTATCGCGCAATAAGTCTAAGACACAGCTCTCCCTCGGTCGGGCTATGGCCTGGGCCTCCTAGATGCTGTAGACTAACAGTCTACGTACTCTAACGAATTTGAAGTTTTCCGAACTTAGAGTTTGTGAATGATGTAACTACCGGTATTCGTATTGTATTTTATAGTGCATGTAGTCTAATACGTAATAGTTCGTACTTCGTAGGCTTCTTTTTGGAAATCACATACGTATTGCTAATATAATAAAATAATATAATATAAAAGAGAAGAATGGCAAAGCGGGATCGAGATCGCGTCAGATGTCTTCTTTGTCTCGTACCGTACCGGTACAGTACCGTACATTCTTCTGCTGTCATCTTGACGAAGAGTCTATCGTCCGCGTCTGCTGCTGCTAGCACGAGAATTGCCGTTCCTGCTGCTACCACCGTCATGATCATGCACAGCCAGGTCGTGTTCGGTCGTCACCTGGGTCTGACTTTCTGAAAATTCCGAGGGATCATCATCCTCCGCTTCACTATCACCATTGTTCCCATTCTCCAATTGTCGAGAAATATAACTTGGAGGTGGCTGACTCTCTTCTTCTTCGGACGATTCTTCTTCGTCTTCTACATCTTGTCCTGCCATCAAGTCGTCTTCCTCTAGAGAATAAGTCTCGGATGGGTCATCGTCTTCGGTCGCCTTGCCATCGACTCCGACAGGCGGCATGACATGAATTTCGTCTGGTTCGTTCGTGCGTCGCACCCACGAGGCGGGAATATCCGCACAACAGTGCTTCCAAAGAATCATGCCACCCAAACAGCAGCAGAGCAATAACAGGAGAACCAAGACTCCCGTAATGTACAAGCCTTGGACCGAGGCCGGTTGATCATTCCAATGATCGACAAAGTTTCCCCGTGCCTCTTTAATCTTTTTCTTGTCAAATCCATCTTCAATGTCAAAAAACATGTTGACATTGACAATTCCGGCAAATTCTTGCATTTGACGATGTTCTTGATCTTGATCTTGAGTAGTAGTAGTAGTAGCGGTAGTCCGTAAATGACGTCGTCCACTACCGGAATTGTACTGTAGGGCAACAGATCCTACACCTTCCACTTGACCATCTTGATAATAAAAGTTTTCTCGCAACTGTGTTTGAAAGGAACACGGCTGATCCTTGCCTCCCGGACAATCGAGGACGGAAAGTTCACTGGGCGCTCCCGCATCGACGGCCGCTTGTGTCAAGGTCTTCATTCCATCCCGGGGCATGTAAAACTTGAAGTTATTCAATTTGAGGATGGAAACTCCTTGTTGCTCGGTATTCGTATCGGGTTTCAAACAAACTGGTGCGAATGAATAGTAGAAGTAGCAGTAGCAGTAGTACAGTAAAAAAGAAAAGAACCACAAGAACAGAGTGAGCAACACATTGGTTTCGTCGCTTCGTTCTTCGCACTGTACATGACATGACTGTACATGACATGACATTACCTACCTCGAAACTGCGGAGCTCCTTCCAGAGGTTCTTGATTTTTGAGTTCCTTGTACTCGTCATCGCACATGAAGGCTCGTACCGCAAAGTTTTGCAATTCACGAGGAGCATCATGAGCTTCTCCTGCTGCTGCTGCTGCTGCTTCTGCCGACAGTAGTAGCGCCGAGATTACAAGCACTAGTTGTTGTTTCATTGTTGTTGTTGTTGTTGTTGTTGTGTTTGTAATCGTGATTGGTTAGTTTGAAGGAGAAAAGAGGGTGCTTGATTGCTGTGCTTTTCCTTATGGATGAGTTTTGTTTTGGATGGATTGAACACGGTGAGGATGATGATTGATTGCTGCTGGACTGCATGCGGCGGGACGCAGCGCCAGTTTTCTTTATACTGTCTGTGTTGTTGTTTTTGTTGTTGTTGTTGTTGATACCGGTACCGCGGTACCGTACCAGGTACCAGTGGTACCGGTACCAGTGGTACTTTTATGGTGGAAAAAAAAGCAAGCTACAGCTTGGCTACTGTACAGCGCGCACTGCCCAGCACTTTTCAGTACATACAGTACCTGTTTTTAAAATCGGGAACGGGCGGGCGGACGGAGTAATCGTGGGCTCCGGTCTTTCTCTTAAATCTTTTTCACCAGGGTATTGAGGATGGGGCACTATAATATTTTTGACCTTATTTATGAATTATTGGCATTCGTGACTGCTGCGAAGCATAATAGGGGGGCGGGAGGCAACGCCTCCACCGCATCCCGCCCCCGCCCCCGTACAGGCAGGTACCGGTACCTCGTTCTACGTAACCCCTCGATGTCCACACTCAATCTAGGTAACCTCCTTGTTCTACGTAACCCCTTGATGTCCACACTCAATCTATCTCGTCACCCCCCTTCCATCCAATACTAGCCTTGCCGGCACGGTAGGGGGCAAGAACGTTCAAACTACGCTCGCAGCCCCTACCTCCCGGAACACTTATACAGTATTGTACAGTGCATACATTACAGTACAGTACCGGTGCCGTACGCCATGGAACCAGACAGTGCCGATGGGGCCAGCCGGTTCTGGGTACAATAAGTACCGTATGTACGCATACAGTACTGTACCAATACGAGTACCATACCGGAAGAGTAACACGCAGAATTGCGTACGTGCTGTACAGTAACAAACCGTGACGTGTTCTCCCTTTGTAAATAAGGTACCTGTTACCGGTATTTTATGTGGCGCCCAAAGTCATAAACATGCGCTGTGCGCAGAGCGAAACGCGAAACCAGCGAGTCAAAGTCGTCATCCTTCCGGTACGAAGTATCATGTATGTACCGGTACAAGAAGAACGCAGGGCACAGAGCACACAGAACATAGAGCATATATCAGTAATTGTACCGGTAATACTCATATTTTTATCTCCTCATACTACTGTATCATAATAATAGTCTATCAAACGACTCCTCCCACCATTCCTCATTGACTGACTATTATACTGCCTGCCTGCATGAGAATGTTATCACCGTCGTCGTCGTCGTCGTCCCAGCACCCTTTTCCTCCTGCCGAGCCGAAGGATAAAAATAATATCACTGATGATGATAATGATGATGATGATGACCCAGATCAGCATCCTCCTTCCGTCATGGAAAAGATTCGGGTTGAATATTTCACCAAGAATGGTACTGATCATACGGATAAATATCTGAGCTCGCTCTTGGCACAAGAATTCACAAAATTGACGTTGCAAGAACGGGAAAAGTCTTACGAGGAACTTCATGGAGTCGATGACGTTGTGGAAGAGACTCCGGATTTTATCGCGGAACGGCTAAAAGCAATGCAAGTCGAACTTGACAAAATAACCACCACTGCATCCTCCTCCTCCTCCTCCTCAAGCAAAAATAGTACTATTAGTACGAACAATACTATTGATACGGACCATGCTACGTACGCGTATTGTTTGGCGGGACAACAAGACCAAGAGTACGTGACGAATCCCAAGCGTCGCCTGGCCTTTTTGCGAGCCGATCGATTTGATCCCTCCAAGGCCGCCCGCCGCATGGTGGCATTCTTCGAAGGCAAGCTCCATTACTTTGGTGAAGCGCTCCTGACCAAGGACATTACGTACAACCATCTCGATCCGGACGACCAGGCGTGTCTCCAGGCGGGGAATATGCAACTCCTCACAAGCCGTGATCGGGGTGGACGTGCCATTTTTTGCGACATGGATATGGCCAACGACACGAGCTACAAGCGGCCCATCAATAGACTCAAGGTCTGGATCTATATCATGCTGACGTTGCTTGAGGAAGAAGAAAATCAAAAACGTGGCATTGTCATTGTATTGACGCAATTGGGACGCATCCATCCATTCATGGTCAACCCGGAATTATCCAGGGAGAATCCCAAAATTATGAAATGGATTCCATTGCGGGTGAGCGGCTTCCACTATTGTATTGAAGATCCGTTATTTGCCACACTTTGCCGATTGACCTTGGTGGGATCGCCGCCAGATATTCGTACCCGAAATCGAATTCATTTCGGAACCCATACGGAGCTCATGTATGCCATCATGACCTTTGGTATTCCCGTCGATTTGTTTCCAATGAATGCACAGAATGTCATCAAAAAGACAAATCACAATCGCTGGATTGCCCGACGAAAGATAAAAGAATCTGCATTGCAACAAACGGGGAGTTTCTCAGGCATCGACTTGCCAAATCGACAAGATGTGCTGATGGGAAAGGGAAGGCCTATTCAAGAACATTATGGAAATGTGAAGTTTCGAGAAATTATTGAAGCACACGTAGCGGAGTATACGGTAGTCAAGAGAGGACAGAAGGCCGTCGTGGTAAACAGAATCTTGGATGCGGTCAAGGCATCCTCTGCTAGATTTTTGGCAAAGGATAGTACTACTGGTGGTTCTAATAATAACAAGGAACGAGGAAAAGGATGGTGGAATGAAATATCCGACAAGGACGCCAGAGAAAAGATTTCGAAAACTCTCCTCAGTGCTGGTAACAAAATCAAGAGTCAGAGCGAGAGCCAGACTGATGGTGGTAGTACTGTCATGAAGATGAATCATCATCTTCGTCAAGACATCCACGAGCAAGCCTCTACTACTACTACCGGCGCGGTCGCGCTGAGTTCATCATCTACTACCGGTAGTAGTAGTAGCAGTATCCTCTTGTTTCAACCACAGAAACGGCAGAAGTTTGTCGAAGCGTCTTCTTGGAACGGATGGTGTAGTAGGTAGCTAATTAATCGTACTAGCTAGTACTAGGTCTAGTGGTATTGGAATAGTAGTACTTTGTAGTTAGTACTTCCAACTTGTACGGAAGGCAGGGCGTCGTCGACTGACACGACTCGAACGACTGACGACGACTCCTACGCAAGTACAGTAGCGCATACCGGTACATAGTGCAGGACTCCCGTACGGTCTACGAGTACAATGATGGTACCTCTACAGGTACCAGGTACAGTACGAGAAAGGTCCCTGTTACGTAATACGAACGTCCTTGTACAGTATTACTGGTACCATGGTACCGGTACGTCTTGGGGGTGTGTGGGGTGCTTGCCGCGGGAGAATAGAGTGGTGGGCCACAATCCGTCGTTCCATGGATTGCGAGTTTAGGCTTCGCTTTGCGACATTTTTGCATCAGCTTGCTTAAAGACCGGGACGAGACGACTTGCAACAACTTGCGCAACACAACGCATCATCGCATCAATCCGTTTTCCTTGTGTTCGCATTTTCCAAGACTCCCCCGATGGAATCCGAGATGTCAGACAAACCTGGCAGGAATTCCTTGTAGGCCGTCTACTAATTCCGCAATCCGGCAAGGATAACTTCTACCGATAGACGTCCGTCGTCGCACGAGTTTACCCTTGGAAGCAATCCGTCGGGTTGCTTCCAAGGATTGTGACGTAAGCTGCCACGTACCCTCCCTTAAAAAGTAATCGCAATCCTTGGTTTCCACGGATTGTGGCCCACCACTCTAATGAATCAATCATCAGGGACCTTCGGGAATTCGCCAAAAATGGCGAACTCGTTCGACCTCCGACCGTGTAATTTCTCCCCGAACCGACGACTCATTGGAGCTTTTCCTGACGTTTTTCTTGTTTTACGGAGAAAGGGTCAGCCGCGGTCGAACGAGTTCAACTTATTGATATAATGCGCGTCAAAAATAGCGTTTTGGTCTTGTATCAATTTTTCAACGTGCCAGCGCATCGCTAAAAGTTCAACAAAGTTTAAACGCGGTTAACCGCGGTTAACCGCACACGACCGCGGTTAACCGTGCGGTTAACCGCGGTTAACCGTGCGGTCAACCGCGGTTAACCGCGTTTGAACTTGCGCTCGACGCGGAGCAAATACGAACGCGAGTCGTCGTTGTCGCCCTGTGGAGGTCGAGTATTTGCATTTGTAAGCATACGACGACGACGTAGTATTGACGAATGCCGATGAAGTGAAACATAATGTGCCATGAGAGCTTTGTTGTCGTTGCTTTTATTGTGTCGAAGAGAGAGATTAACATGATACTGCGTGAGAATTGTACTAAGGGTCGAGCGCAAGTTCAAACGCGGTTGACCGCGGTTGACCGCGGTTAACCGCGCGGTTAACCGCGGTTAACCGCGGTTAACCGCGGTTAACCGCACACGACCGCGGTTAACCGTGCGGTTAACCGCGGTTAACCGCGCGGTTAACCGCGGTTAACCGCGTTTAAACTTTGTTGAACTTTTAGCGATGCGCTGGCACGTTGAAAAATTATTGATACAAGACCAAAACGCTATTTTTGACGCGCATTATATCAATAAGTTGAACTCGTTCGACCGCGGCTGACCCTTTCTCCGTAAAACAAGAAAAACGTCAGGAAAAGCTCCAATGAGTCGTCGGTTCGGGGAGAAAGGACACGGTCGGAGGTCGAACGAGTTCGCCATTTTTGGCGAATTCCCGAAGGTCCCAGATCGCATACTGTACTGGTCTAGTTTGTACTTATTGTGTAGGACTTTATGATTCGTACATATATTTATATAAAGTACCTTATTGTTGTGCGAACCTATTGGTCATAATTCATAGGAGGACATTAATTAGACAAAAATTGATTGGATTATTTTAGAATGAACTGATACCACGTCGACGAGAACTTCGGTACATAAACAGCAGGACCTTTCTGAGCTAATAGTGGTATGGTTGCTGCCACCACCGCAGTACCTGGTACGCAGTACATGTACACTCTACGAGTACCGGTAGTACACTACCGTACCGGTATTCCGTCCGTATCGATAATGAAGCCATAAAAACTGCCCGCACTTTTCTATATCCCGCATCCCGCAGTTGAAATCCAACCATCGCATCATAGCTGCATCAAAAGAAAAAACATCACCATAGCCAGGGTCTGTGACCAAGATAGCAAAGATTATCGACCACGTGTAGTAGCCTATCAGCATCTGTTGGCACTGTTTGTAGTCTAGGAATCGACAAGTCACAGCAGAAAAGTGAAAGTGAAAGAGCGATCTGGCTGATGCACACAGGAGCATCATAGAGGTTAGATAATATATTCGTACAGTTGATGCCTCCTCAAGCCCCGGGAAAGAAGATGAGTGACGCTGAGCATTATTTTGGAAAGCCACTTGGGCGAGAGAATCAAATAAGCATTTTGTCCGCTCCGAGAGATGATGATGATGATGAAGATTCTGACGATAGCACGGTTTTTGCGGACGACGGGGCTGACAGCGGGACATCCCGCAATAAGAGTGATGCTAATATCACTGATCAAAACAAAATGCTGGCAAATGCTACCAAACGGCGGACTCTCATCCTCACCGCCGTGGTTGCATTTCTCGGTGCTGCGTCCGCGGGTATGTTTATTGCGTTTGGCATGACCGCTGCCGGCAATGAAGAACAGCAAAGGTTTCATCATTTGGCCGAGGAGCTAGCGCTTCAGGTGGAAGCCGCGTGGGGCGACTATGAAACGGCATCGCGATGGTTGCATCAGGCGTGTGCATTTCAAAACATTACTCGGCAAGAGTTTCGCGATCTTTACCAGTACATGACTGTCAGTTTAGACGTTCAGGTAGGTGATGATATGATGTGGAGGACTAAGATTAGGAGTAGGATGTTTGCTCAATGATGCGGTTGAACACCTTCTGCATGTATGCGTTCGAGAAGTCTTCTCATCCATTCCTTCTTCTCATTCACTAATTGATGCGCGCACTACGTTTAGAATATCAACTGGGTACCCAAGGTCCTTCATGAGGATCGCCAAGCTTTGGAGGATACAACTCGGGCGTTCTTTGCCGAAAACCTTCCCGATCTCGAGTATGGTGGGATTCAGGAGCTTCACTTTGACAGCGAAAACATCGAATCGGGGTACGAATTTCTTCCAAGAGAAAATCATTCCTTTTATTACCCAGCTCATTATGTGGAGCCCCTAGAGGAAAACAGCATGCTTCTAGATTTCGACATCAACTCGTTGATGCATTCTCGGAATTGGCTGGAAAAGGCGTTGAGCTCTTGGCAGCCAACCGTTTCGCCACCCTTTCGAATGTTTCCTGGCTCCACCATGAGGTCTGATCAAAACTCGGTCATGCTGCTGCATCCAGGAATTCCTTTGGGAAATCATCAAGATCTCGTTCCCCGGGATCTAGCCATGCTGGTCATTGATACCAGGTCGATCAGTAAGCGATTGCTTTCAGGGCTCAATTACGACAGTGTGGCCATCTATCTTTATGACTGTTCCGCGTCCGCCTCAGTTGATGATCACTTGTTTCTTATTGGAGTGGATCTGTCCGCGGATCCTTCCAACGAAGAAGAATACTATCTACCAGAGATCGCCATGAACGAACTGAAGGAATCCACCGCGAAAGCCAAAAAGCTGATGGAAATAGACAATATAACCATTTCAAATACGACAACCTGGTCGCTGGCTGTCGTGGCTCTGGATGGGCAATTCGAGCACAATAGTGCTTCAACAATCACTGCAGGAGTATTCATGTTTGTTGCCTGCGCTTTTGTCGCCTTTTGGATTTGGTGGGATATGAAGCGGCATCGAAAAATGCAAATGATTCGTTGCCGAGCCGACGCCGACAACGCGGCCATTAAGCTACAGAGTGCTCGACAGCGTGCTCGGGCGGAGCAAGAGCTCAACGACTATATTGCTCACGAAATCCGAAATCCACTCGCGGCGGCCATGTCCGCGTGCTCATTTGTCAAATCGGCAGTCACTGAAAACCCCCCTCTTCGCGATAAGGAATCAGTACAATCTGTCCGTGAAGATGTGAACATTATCGATTCGAGTCTCACATTCATGAACGACCTGTTGCGATCCATGTTGGATATGCACAAGGCAGCCTCCAAGAGGATTGATGTGAACATGGCTCCAGCGGATCTACAACAAGACATTTTGGATCCAGTCGCTGCCATGTTGTATCAGCGGGACTCCAGTTTTGAAGTACGGGTGGAGTGCCCGGAGAATCTCATCATCGCTACGGATCGTTTGCGAATGAAACAGTGTGTCCTGAACCTGGGAAGGAACTCGACCAAGTTTGTGGAGAAGGGGTTCATCAACCTGGTTGCGTCGGTTGTGAACGGAAAGGTTCGAATACTGGTCGAAGACTCTGGGCCTGGAATTCCAGAGGCCAAGAGAGAGAACCTGTTTAACAAATTTCAAGAAAGTTTGGACGTGATGGAGCAAGGCACGGGCATGGGTCTTTGTCTCGTCAAGCACATGACTCAGCTTCTCGGAGGGGATGTTTGGTTGGACGAGTCTTACGAGAGCGGCGTACCAGGCTTTCCAGGAGCTCGATTTGTCATTGAGACTAATCTCGCACCGATGTCATTGGATGAATGTCATGAGGGTTTGCTTCATGGCGAAGACGATCATTTGTCAGAATCATTACGCAAAAGCATCAGTGAACTCGAGGGATTCGTGCCCAGCGAAGAGGATGAGGAAACAAAATTGCCAGAGAGCCTATCGGTTCTCTTTGTTGACGACGATATGGTCCTTCGAAAACTGTTTGCTCGGTCGATTAAAAAGGCGGTTGGTACTTGGACGGTTCAAGAAGCTTCTAGCGGAGAGTCGGCGCTTCAAATCATCAAAGAGCAGTCGTTTGATGTCATATTTTTGGATCAGGTAAGTCAAAAGCTATTGGGTTATGTCTTGACTCACAATTGGTATACTCTTCTTGAATCAACACTCATAACTCCTTCCTGTATCTCCCTCTTTCGAGCAGTACATGTCGTCCTCGGAGAAAACGTTGTTAGGCACCGAGACAGCTCGAGCATTGCGAGCCCAAGGTATCAAGAGTCGCATCTGTGGACTCTCGGCGAATGATATGGAACAGAAATTCTTGACTGCCGGAGCTGATTTATTCCTGCAAAAACCATTTCCTTGCAAACCCGATGAACTCCGGAAAGAGCTGATTCGGATTTTGCATTTCGAAAGACCCGAACACGTCCAATACCTACTAGACAGAGTTGCTCGTCGCAATACCTGTTCTACAATTGGCATGGACGGCAGCGAAGGAAGCACCAAAGACTACTAAAGCCACACCGCATGATCTGCGAGTAGTCTACTACAAGACATTGATTATCAGAGGAACTATTCTCGATGTCTACTCTCGGATTATGCTACTGCTTTGGTCCTTTCTATATCCTAAAGTCCGGAAGCTTTGACAGCTTGTCCCAAGGCAGCCCCTGGAGTATTGGTACTCATAATGGCTCCCAGTTGTCCGGGTCGGCCCCGCGAGGGGGGAGATCCCGGCACTGGATCGGCCTCCGCCACACGCTTGTACAACTCCCAGTTCATCTTGAGAATTTCCCATTCTCCCGTCTCCCGATAGCCTCCGGGGATGTTATTATCCTCTGCGAATTTTTGTAACCTTTCTCGGAGGATGGGGTATTTGTTTCGTGGCATGGAGGGGAATAGATGATGTTCCAATTGGTACTGCATCCCACCCCATAGCCACTCGGAAAAAGGATTGGTAGTAACAGCATTTCTTGTAGATTCAAACTGTGCCGTAACCCAGTCTGATTGATAGTCTTCAAATAGTTCTTCGGACTGATGCGTAGGGGTCACAATAAGAGCTGAAACGAGTCCGCTCATAAAGACTGCAGGAACCCAGACGCTGACCGGGAAGAGGTTGAACACAACAAAGTAGTGGAAGAGAATCGAGTAGAGCTCTTCCTTGGCTGCGGGGCGCTTTTGTTCCACAGATGCGACGGCAGCCTTGACCGAGTCAAACCTCCACAAGGCAAAGAGGAAGGAGAATGGGACAAAGAAAATCAAGTGTTGGATCTTTCGAAGCGGCGAGTCGTTTTCGGGAGCTGGCGGCCACTGGAACAAGAACGGATCGGTAGCAATATCTTCATCGACACCCATTTCGTTGGCTGGTATATATGGAAAAAAGGAGAAGAAAAAAACGATTGGATGTTGGATGTGAGGTACCGTGTTTTTGCGATCCAATCGATCGATCGATTGCTGGAATCAAATTCTTGTACTTGTACTTGTATTACTCCTTGTGTACTTACTCAAAGCGTGGTGCTTGTTGTGCTTGTCCGACCACCAGCTGGGTACCAATCCAGATGCGAGAGGGCAAAAGAGTCTCATGCGGTTCGCAAAGTCGTCCACACCATGAATGTAGTCATGACCGAGCCAGCCAGCGTTGGAGAAGGATAGTCCTAGCAAAAATGTCGAGAGCAGCGGGATCGATTGTGCCGTGACGGCGGCAGCAATCACCAAACTTCCCCAAATGCCGAGCAATTTGAATTCATGTACCATATCTCGCTTCCAATATCCTTCCTCTTCCAATTCCTCGCGAAGCTTTCGAAAGGCGATTTGAGTATCCGAGTCTGGAGCCACGGTAGCTTCCAGGGCAGGAACGACAGCCTCCTTGGACTTTGGCAAACGCTTGTACATTTGGCGTCCCTTGTCGGAGTGAAAGCCATCCATGACTTCCGTGGCATCTCGTCCGTCGTACCAATCAATCCAATGGTCGCCTGCTGGATGAGCCTTTCGCCATCCTAATATGATTATGATAATGATTATATTTATGAGTATCACAGAGTTCCAACAAGTAACATGTAAGATGGGCGAACGAATCATTCAAACACACAAACACATAGTGATAATCAATCTTGCACGGACCTGTCAAATCGTACCACTCGCCATGGATTCGAACATCCAACGAGGTACGGCACTGCTCTTCATCACATGCGGGAACCTCCACACACTCTGCTTCGTCGTTGCACTCCCAAGTGGTCAACTCGTCTGATGTTGTGGAACCGTTCGTCGTGGTAGTACTGCTACTAGTAGTGGTGGTTTCGTCAATCGTAGCGGCTTTCCATTGTGTTGGCGTTGTTGTTCTGCTTGGCTGGTGGTGGACGACGACGCCGCGGTTCACCACCACCAACCTGGAAGGACAAAAGGCCTCACTGGTACTGGTA